>JAULAV010008050.1:0-44413 GCA_030789695.1 Scilla litardierei | reverse complement strand
TCTACAGTCATCTGACATGCACAGCTCATGTCAACATTTCAATTGACTCAAACTTGAGCTTTGCGCACAGTCGTCTGTCGATTAGTTTACAGTCACCTGTATTTTTACAGTCGCCTAGAGATTGGTCATCAGTCACCTGTATAGCGTAAGTGCATTCTCTGCATCTCTCTGTTGTTTCTCCATTTTATACTGCAGACGACTGATGAAGAATGTACAGTCGCCTGACTATTTGACGATCGACTGTAGTATTAACATCAGTCGCATGTGCGAAGAATTGGAGAAAGAGTGCAGCTCTCTGTTTCGATCCATCCCCTGCAGCAGTCGCCTGCTGAAGGATTACCAGGCACCTGTCCTGTTTGTCAGTCGACTGTATTGACTTCATCAGTCGACTGTCCTGGCTCAGATTATAGCAGTTGGATATTTTCTAGCCGTTGATCAGTCGACTGTCTTTTGATCATCAGTCGACTGTTCCTGTCGTTTTCACCTAGTTTCTTGCCGTTGTAGAATTCTTTCTTTGGCTGTTTCTTTGGGTTTTGGGGCTTGATATGGGGTTTCTATATATTTGAGTTTGCTGCCATCACTTGAGAACTCTTGACAACACTTGATAACTCTTGACTCTATAGAAAATCTCAAGAGATCAATAAGCAACTCTCAAGCTCCCTCATTTCCCTCTATTGAGCATTCATCTTTCTTCATGCGTTGAAGTCCAGCTCAAGGGAAATCATACAAGTGCTCTCAAGCATATCCCAACACTTGGAGATCCTCTTCCATGCCTTGCATCCATTCATGAGTAAGTATCTCAAGGCATAGGTAAGAGTATTTAGTTTACTTGGTGTAATTTGTGTCTCTAATTCTCTTTGTGGGAATTAGTACTTTCTCTCTTTGTGTGAGGTTGTCTCTTTGTGGGACTTAGGAAACTCTCTTTATGGGAGTAACTCTCTTTGTGGGAGTTTAGTGTCCTAGTGTAGGGCTAACCCTAATTCTCTGAGTGGGAGTTAGTGATTCTCTCTGTGTGGGAGTCTTGATCCTCGTGTAGGATTGGTTGGGTCCTTGTGTAGGGCATAAATCCTCTTTGTGGGGTATCTCCCTGTGAGATTTGTATTCACTTCTCTGTGTGGGAATATAGTGAATATTGGTGTAGCTGGATGTACCCAAGTTTGGGGAACCAGGGTAAAACTGTGTGTTTGCGTTTGGATTGATTGTGCCTTTTAATTCCTCTTGCATTTATAATTCCGCATTTGCAAGTTAAATTTTAATTGGACAATTTTATTGCCATTACACTATTCACCCCCCTTTAGTGTGTGTTGTTAGTATTGCAAGGGTAAGGCGTTCCTTACAGGACTCACTTATGAAACATGAAATGTTCAGACCTGAAGTCCAGACACCAAAAGGTGTCAAACCTGTGGATAAAATAAAGTATTACACACATAAGAAAAATAAATACAAAATCGTATGCTATAAAGAACAACCTATCGCCCAAGGAAAATTTCGATGAAACTAGGGATCGAACAAATTAAAATGAGCATGTCTCATAAATGATGCATCAGTCTCCCTAAGTTATCAAAAGCGAATACCTTACGATTTGGCGAAGGAAAATTTTGGATATGCTGTTATTGGATGTTGTGACGGCATACCTTCGTGGATATCTTGGTAAAAATAATTTCCACATTTTCTCAAATGCCTGAATAGACTTCGGGACGTCTATTCAATTGAAGAAAAACAATAAGTATAATAAATAAATGTACAACCAAGAGAATCATTTGACAAATCAATGATTCCTATTGAGGGTTGTCTTTGCATCTAAGCAAAGAACAAGATTAGAGATCATAGTTGTAAACAACTAAAATCTCATCGGATCTCCTGAAGAGAAAACCGAAACCTCTGTTCAAGCCTGACTATTAAACATGAAATGAAAGACCTAGGCAAATATAAAGTCATGGCTCATAGAATCATGTTACAAATGCCCAGAAGTGCGTTGGAGAAATTAAAAGGACCATTGACATCCAAAGTACACCTACGGTAGTATACTTAATGGATGTACAAAAAGAACCCTTCCGATCGCTGGAAGAGGGGGAGGACATAACTGGTCCTAAAGTCCCTTATCTAAGTGCAATCCGGCACTCCTCGCTAACTGCACGTGTCCCGATATAGCTATTGCAGTAAACTCATTAGCCAGAGATAGTTGGCACCTAAGAAGGGCCATTAGACCGGAGTTAAGCCTTCTGCGCTTCCTCCAAGGGTCGAAAGATTTGGACTTACAAAATGAAGTATCATCCTCCAATGTTCATGCAAATGCAGGTTACAGGTCCGGTCCCTATACTGAGAAATCACAGAACGGGTACCCACAGTGGGATGGCCATCTACTGCAGATCTGCAAAGCAATCTATGAAGGCATCATCATCCTATCATTCCGAGATCCTCACCACACTAATGGTGTATTTGAGGGCGCCTGCTGGTACATCACATCCCAGTGACGATTGGGATAGAGGCTAGTATTGTGGAGCTGACCACATAGTCTGAAGACCACATCAGATGCAACGATACTTAGCACACCTCTCCAGAGTTTCTGGATTCTGCAGCTGCTTAATTGTGATAACTTTGTAATATGTGTATATTTTCGGAATGTTGTAAATATGAATGATGAGATAAGCCTAAGAGATCTGAAAGCCTAAGAGCTTTTACAGATCAGGGGGATTTGAGGGAATTTGTACTCTTTTCCCTTAGCTATGGTTTTTCCCACTGGGTTTTCCATAGCCAAAGGTTTTAACGAGGCAAATCACATCAACTCTAGATCCTGAAGTATCCACCCCTCTGTGATGCTCAGAATCCAGAAGTATTCATGAGCAGAGTCACTTGTACAAATCAGGGGAGTTACAGAGTGTTTGTACTCTTTTTCCTTAACTATGGTTTCTCCCACAGGGTTTTCCATAGCTAAAGGTTTTAACGAGGCGAACCTCACTAACTCAGGATCCTGAAGTATCCACCCCATGTGAGACTCTTATTAAGCTCAGAATCCCGAAGTACTCTTGAGCAGAGTCCACACCTATGGCTGGATAAGGGGGAGTGTTGTGAATGGAAATAACCAGAGTCGGTTAGGATTGCGGATATCTTAGAGATACGCACATATCTATGTATTCTATCTTTCTACTCTCCTACCATGCCTATAAATAAAGGGCTGGGGGTTCCTCCCCGAGTAATTGATTCATAACAATATTATTTAATAAAACGATCCATACTTCCAAAAATGTGAAACATAGGCCACAGCGGAAAAATTAGATAAAATCCGAAAAACTGTCCGTTTAAACCGGGAGATCGTCATCTTCAACCGAAAATTAGAGAAGACAAAATTAGGCCAAAAAATCATGTCATTTAATTAAAAGATCTATACCTTTCAAAAATGTATAAATTAGGACTAAGCTCAGAAAAACCGGAAAAATGTCTATGGGAACCGGATCGCCTAAAAAAGAGAAAACGAAAGTAGGCCCAAAAAATCATATCATCTAATAAAACGATCCATGTCTTCCAGAAAGTGTGCAAAAATAGCTCGGAGGTCAAAGAAATCCATAAAAATATCTTCCACAAAATGTGGAAAATAGCCCAGAGCTCAGAAAAATCTGTAGAAATGTCGGTTGGAATCAGGAGATCGACATGTTCAAAGGAAAATAAGAGAAGACAAAATTAGAACCTAAAAAATCATTTCATTAAATATATATACACATATCTTCCATAAAATGTAGAAAATAGCACCAAGCTCAAAAAAATCGCAAAAATGTCCATTAGAACTGGGAGATCGCCATGTACAACTGAAAAAAATAAGAGAAGACAAAATTATGCATAAAAATCATATCATTTAATATAAAGATCCCTAGCTTACAGAAAATTTAGAAAATAGCCTGGATATCACAAAAATACGCAAAAATGTCTGTTGGAACCGGAAGATCGCCATCATCAACGAAAAATCTAAGAGAAAATAAAATTAGACAAAAAATCATAGCATTTAATAAAATGATCGTTGCCTTTCAGAAAATATAGAAAATAGCTCTGAGGAAAGAAAAATCCATAAAAATTTCCGTTCGAACTGGAAAACATGTATCTTCTAGTGAAAAATAAGAGAAGACAAATGTTGGCTATAAAAATCATATCATTTAATAAAAAGATCCATATCTACAAATAAAATGTAGAAAATAGACTCAAGTTCAAAAAAATCCGCAAAAATTTCCGTTTGAACATGGAGATCGCTATCATCAATTGAAAAATAAGAAAGGACAAAATTAGGCTAGAAAAATCATATCATTTAATAAAAATATACATATCTTACAGAAAATTTTGAAAATAGTCCCAAGCTCAGAAATATCGGGCAAAATGTCCGTAGGAACAGGGATATCGACAATCTTCAACTTAAAATAAGAGAAGATAAAATCAGGCTACAAAAATCATATAATGTAATAAAAAGATTCATATCTAGAAAATGTAGAAAATAATCCCGAGCTCAGAAAAATCCGCAAAAATTGTCCGTTGGAATCGGGAGATATCCATTTTCAACTTAAAAATAACAGGAGACAAACTTAAGCTATAAAAATAATATCATTTAATAAAAAAATCCATATCTTCCATAAAAAGAAAATATCACAGAGATCAGAAAATCCAAAAAAAATGTACGTTGTATCCAAGAGATCGCCATGTTCAACTGAAAAATAAGAGAAGACAAAATTTGGCAATAGAAATCATATCATTTAATATAAAGATTCTTATTTTCCATAAAATGAAGAAAATATCCCCGAGCTCAGAAAAATCCGCAAAAATATATGTCAGAACCGAGAGATCGCCAAATTTAACGAAAAAAGGAGAAAAAAATTGTGCCCAAAAATCACATCAATTAATAAAATGATCGATATCTTCGAGATAATACAGAAAATAGGCCATATCTCAAAAAAAATCCGCAAAAATATCAGTTGGTTTCGGGAAATCGCCATCATTAGCGAAAAAAATAAAAGAAGATAAAATATGGCCAAAATTCAGATCATTTAATAAAACGATCGATATCTTCCAGAAAATTCAGAAAATAACCTCGAGTTCAGAAAAAACCGCAAAAAATATCTGTGGGAACTCGGAGACAGCCATCTTCAAGTGAGAATTAAGAGATGATAAACGTAGGCTATAAAATCATTTCATTTAATAAAAATATCCATATCTAAAACGAAAAAAATAGCCTCAAGGTCAGAAAATCCGAAAAAAATTCTGTTGGAACCGGGAGATCGTCATCTTCAATTGAAAAATAAGGAAAGACAAATTTTAGGATTGGAAAATCATATCATTTAATAAAAAGAGCTATATCTTACAGAAAATGTAGAAACTAGTCCAACGCTAAGGAATATCGACAAAAATGTCCGTTGGAACCGGGTTATTGCCATCTTCAACTGAAAAATAAGTGAAGACAAAATTAGACTACAAAAATCATATAATGTAATAAAAAGATCCATATCTTCGAGAAAATGTAGAAAAATAGTCCCGAGCACAGGAAAATCCGCAAAAATGTCCGTTAGAACCGGGAGATCGCCATTTTCAACTGGAAAATAAGAGAAGATAAGCCGGAACTCAGAAAAATCTACAGAAACTTCCATTGGAACCGGGCGATCGCCATCTTCAACTGGAAAATAAGAGAAGACAAATTTAGGCTAGAAAAATTGTATCATTTAATAAAAAGATCCATATCTTTCATAAAATGTATAAAATAACACCAAACTCAGAAAATGATATTTAAAAAACTTTTCTGTTGAAGATGGCGATATCCCGGTTACAAAGTACATTTTTATAGATGAAGATGGTGATTTCCCATTTTCGAATTATGTTTTCTCTTATATTTCAGTTGAAGATGGCGATTTCCCAGTTCCAACAAACATTTTGTGGCCTAATTTTGTCTTCTCCGACATCATTTAATAAAACGATCCATATCTTTCAGAAAATATGGAAAACAGCCTGGAGCTCAGAAATATCCGCAAAAATATATGTTGGAATAGGGAGATCGCCAACTTCAACTGGAAAATAAGAGAAGACGAAATTATGCCAAAAAATCATATCATTGTTGGAGATCAGTCAACCATGGCTAAAGCTCATGGTGCCATTTTATTATATCAACATGTTAAGAGTACAACCCACAGGTTACTCCCCCTGATCCGTACAAGCTTCAGGCTTGTTGGTCTCTCAGCTGTCTCATCCCGATTCCTTTTACAAGCTTTACAAAAATACATCTAGGCAGAGCCTTATTGAACAAATCAGATGTAACGACTGGTTTTTCATGTATTGGATTATATATATATGTTATATTGTTGGTTGTTTTCGCCCTTCTTTGTGATTTCCATTTCCGTCTCCGTAGTTTCTTTTTCGTTCGTTTCGTCGTGATTCTCTAGATTCTTCCGTCGGTCGGCGTGTTTGAAGTAAGTCATTCGTGACGGGCCTCATAACGTCGATATCTTAGAGTTAGAACGAGCCTAGGAGACTTAGGAAACCATTCCGGAGCTTCGCACTCCATTTCGGAACTTTCAGTGCACATTAGCCGGTATAAGAAGGGGCACCGACCGACTAGATGACGATTTAGTCGGTCGGCAAACCTTCTTGAACCGACTAGTGGGCTTTGATAATTGTTCAGGAGTTACTGTTTATCGTTAGTCGGTCTAAGAACGTTGGTTGACCGACTAGGTTGCAAACTAGTCGGTCAGCAATGCTTCTTTAACCGACTAACTCATTAATTATTTTGATACCAGTTACTGTTCACTTTTAGTCGGTCTAAGAACGTTCATCGACCGACTAGATCTCAAACTAGTCGGTCAGTAGTTGTTCTTTGACCGACTAACTCTTAGTTCATATTTTGTACAGGAGCTACTGTTTACTCTTAGTCGGTCTGCGTTGGTCAACCGACCGACTAGTTCTCAAACTAGTCGGTCAACAGTCCTTCTTTGACCGACTAATCAGTACAGGAAACCCTAGTTTTGCCCTAGCCGACATCAAACACTATAAATACCCCTCCAAACGTTTTCTTCTTCTTCCTCATGACCTAAAACCCTAATTTCTCCCCCATTGAGCCCTCTTCTTCCTCAAATCCTCAAACCTTCATCCCAAGCTCATCCTTCATCATCCAAACCCTCACTTGACACATTTCACCTCTCACCTTCCTCAAACCTTCATCAAATCCCCAAAATCCACATCAAAACCCATTTCTCCAGATTTTCCCCCATTTCCAGATCTGAGCCGGATCATTCTTCCGTTGCCGTGATTGCTCGGCATCGTTCCTCCGCTTCTTCACGGTAATGCTCGATCCTTTAGTTTTAGCATAACCCACATTGACATTGTGAAACCCTAATAAAAACGGTTATTAGACATCGTAGGATTCGATTATAAAACCGTTGTTAGATATCATTTCTAATGTTGTTTTCTCTATAGCAGTGATCCATTCTCCGTAGATAACAATTTTGTGTGACGTGCTTGCCGATCGTCATCCTTGGTGTCAGGCAAGTGAAACTTGCCACTTAGGGTTTTTAGGCCATGTCTTAGGCCATTTCTTGTTGTAGGCGTAAAAGAGACTAGACAGTAGAGGATAGCTGTCTGGACGCCATTTGATCTAGTTTGACAACGAAACTAGATTCGACACCTTTACTTGCTTTCCTTCATTCTGCTTGCTATGTTTAAATTCAATTAATGGTACGCAAATATATCTATTCATTGCTATGTTTAAATTCAATTAACGGTACACAAATATATCTATTCATTGCTATGTCTAATTTCAATTAACGGTACGCATATTATCTGTTCATGTCATCCATGCATCTTTGCCTGTCACGTCTAATTTCAATTAACGGTACGCATATTATCTGTTCATGTCATCCATGCACCTTTGCCTGTCACGTTTAAACACAATTAAACGGTACGCAAATTATCTGTCATGTTATTGCATACTTGATTATTCATCGTGATTCCGTAGCACATGCTACGATATTTGTATATTCCTGGCTCGTGTTCCAGAAGCGAGCACAGTTAGTTGGTAACCCCAACGCTCGATACACCCGGCTAGGTGCACCCCTATGCCACAATACATTCCTGGCTCGTGTTCCAGGAGCGAGCGTTACGCGCTCAAGGGTAATGCCCTGACTCGATATATAGCCTGCGGGCAATAGGGCACTCACCGGAGAGTGGGTGATCCCTTGTACTAGACTTGTACTTGACAGAGCCTGCGGGCAATAGGGCACCCCCCAGTGAGTGGGTGATCCCTTGTACTAGACAATTCGTTATCCGTGTCATGACTTGACAATACTTGCCACACGTACTTGCTACTCGTTACTTGTCACCTGTACTTTACTTGTTGCTTCCAGGATATAGTTGCTATGCCTTGAAACATACTTTAACTGCTAGGTTGTTAGTTTGCCTTAGTTTCTGTTTCCTTGCTCAAGTCTCCCAGACTTGCTGACATGTGCCCCTTTCTCTTTTGGGTGACACATGTTAGATCCCGAGCCTGAGACTGTTGCTGAGGGCGTGGTGTTTACTGACGCTGAGTCAGAACCCGCGGTCGTCTTGGAGTGCGAGGATACCGGTGATCAGTCGTAGTGACTAGTCGTTTCCTTGTTTTTGGCTACTTTTGTTATCGGTGCATGGCACCAATACTCTGTAGTGTTTGTGTTTTCGTTGGCCTTGTTCTGGGCCTAGACTCTTTCTTTTAGCCTGGTGGCTTTTCTGTGATGTTGAATATTATTGTGGACGAACTCTGAGATTGGTTATTTTAAATCAGTCTCTTTCTTTTCTTGTTATTATTATTTTTGTTCCGTTTGTGGTTACAGGGACCTGCAGTGATTTTTTTAAATCGACGCTTATCGGGCGTGCAGCTTCACGGCTCCACGCCCGTGCGGACCTTCTCACGTCTCGCCTCCATTTTTGGGAAGCGGGGCGTGACAGGTTTTAGTGGTGGCCCATACAGGTCTATCTGTAACTGCAAATTATCGGAATAACGATAATAATATAAGATTGTCCAACAATTAAGATTCGACATCCGAGCCATAAGCTATGAGTCTAATTATTTCGTTTCTGTGTCATTAGATGGCAGGAAGGCGGAATACCCGCGCTGGTGGTGGTGCGCCCCCTCATGTCGAGGAGCCGGAGCGGGAGCCCACCAATGGGGAGATGATGCGTATGATGATGCAGATGATGTAGATTCAGCAGGGCGTGCTTCTGCAGGTTCAGAATGCTCCAGTTGCTCGAGCTGCTCGGGCAATTCAGGAGGCCCCTCGCTCCGAGCCTGGAGCGAAGCAGTTTCGGGAGCTGGGTCCCGCGTATTTTGATGGATCTGAGGGTCCTCTGGCTGCCGACGAATGGATGAGGAATATTGAGGATAACCTGAAGATGGCGAAGATTAACCCGGCTGGATGGGTTGATTTGGCTAAGAGACAGCTCAAGGATAATGCCAGAAATTGGTGGGATGCGGAAGCGGTGATGTTGGAGGAGCCGATCGTTTGGGATACCTTCAAGGCCAGATTTGATGGGGAGTTCTTCCCGAAGGCTGCCAGGCAGAGGATGCTGCAGCGCTTTATCGATTTGAAGCAAGGAAGCTTGACGGTGGACCAATACCACCAAGAGTTCACGAGGCTTAGTCGGTTTGCACCGAAGATGGTGCAGGACGCTTAGGAGCGAGCTCAGAGGTTCCTTCAGGGACTTGCATCTAAGCTTCAGAGTTTTGTGTCTTCCTCCGACATGGAGTCTTACCAGAAGGTCCTGGTTGCTGCGAGGCGACAGGAGCTGATTGTGAGCGACAGGAGAGGACACGTTGTTGTTGCTGGGCGGAGGCCTATGGAGCAGGCCAGAGCGGCGGTTGGGCCTGGATTCAGGGCTAACCAGTCTGTTCAGTTCAAGAGGCCAGGAGGGCCTATTCTGAAGACTTGCCATTTCTGCGGCAAGGTTGGCCACCTCAAGGATCAGTGTAGGAGGTTCCTGGGGCGGTGTTTGGTCTGCGGAGATCCTACCCATGTCATCAGGGAGTGCCCGAAGTCGAGGCAGCCTTGGAGGGGACCTATTGCAGCTCAGCCGTTGCAGCAGAGAGCCCCTGTGCCCGCTGGACGTGGAGCACCCCTTGTTCTGCAGAGGCAGGCTTTTCGGCAGGCTGTTCCGCCGAGAGGGCAGGCCTTTCTGATGATTGGGGAGGAGAGCATGCATGTGGATGATGTTATCACAGGTAACTCTTCTTCTAGCTGTTTCTTCCTTAGTTATCTTGATTGTTAAATTATGTTGGTTGCTTGCATATGATTGTTTGCTAGAATAAGGTTTGATTGTTAGGCTGTTTGTTAAGTGTGGTGTTGGTTTGCACATCTCCTGCACGAGTCCTCTTTGACTCGGGTGCATCGATGTGCATTTTGGCCCGGAGCTTCGTGGATAAGCATTCCTCGTCGACGTCCTCTCTTCCCAAGAGCTGGGACATCGTTACATGGAATGGTGTGGTCCCGGTGCATCGTGGGTGCAATTCCTGCCCGTTGGTGGTTTGTGGACATGAGCTTTATGCTGATTTTATTGTCCACGACATCATCAACTACGATGCGGTCCTTGGGATGGTTTGCCTTGTGAGCTTTTATGCTTCGATCGACTGTCAGAGGAGAAGGATGGTTTGCGTCGCATGTGCGTGGACTATCGGGAGTTGGATGCGGTAACCATTAAGAATGAATACTTGTTGCCTCGCATCGATGATATCTTTGATCAGCTTGGAGGATCGTGGGCGTTTTTTTCTAAAATGGATCTGAGATGTGGTTACCACCAGTTGAGGGTGAGGAAGGAAGTTGTCTCGAAGGCAGCATTGAGGACGTAGTTTGGACACTACGAGGAGTGTGGCTCGGAGTGTAGCCAAGTGTTTGGTTTGCCAGCAGGTGAGAGCGGAGCATCAACGTGCGGCCGGGTTGCTACAACCGATTCCGAATCCGGAGTGGAAGTGGCAATACATCACTATGGACTTTGTGACTGGACTACCTCGGAGTCTGAAGCAGAACGACGTGATTTGGGTGATCGCGGACCGATTGACCAAGTCTGCGCATTTTATTCCATTCCGAGAGGACGATTCAGATTTTTGGAAGACATGCTGAGGGCGTGCGTGTTGGGTTTCGAGGGTTCGTGGAAGGAAATGTCGATCGCCGTTGAGTTGGGATGACGTTGGTGATCGAAAGCTGTTGGGACCTGAGATGATTGTGGAGGCCGTGGATGTTGTGAGGAACATTCAGGAGGTTGAGGATTGCTCAGGACTGTTTTAAGGATTGGGCTGATGCGAAACGTTGTCCTTTGGAGTTTCAGCCAGGCGATCATGTGTTTTTGAGGTTTTCCCTGAATCGTGGAGTGATTCGGGAAGTTGAGCCTGCGATACATTGGACCGTTTGATGTTTTGGAGAGGGTTGGCGAGATATCTTACAGCTTAGCCTTGCTGCCGTCTTTGGAAGGAGTCCATGATGTTTTCCATGTGTCGCAGCTTCGTCGATACATCAACGATCCATCTCATGCCGTGGATTTCTCGGAGATTGCCGTTCACTCAGATTTGACGTATGACCAGCATCCAGTGCAGATTCTGGATAGGCGTCAGAAGTCACTTCGGAACAAAGTCGTCGATCTTGTTAGAGTGACGTGGCGGCACGGTTCGCCGGGAGAGTCTACTTGGGAGAGAGAAGATGAGATGCATGAGCGCTACCCACTTTTGTTCCCGGACACGTGAGTGTTGGGAAATTCCGAGGACGGAATTTTTCTTAAGTTGGGGAGGATGTAACGACTGGTTTTTCATGTATTGGATTATATATATATGTTATATTGTTGGTTGTTTTCGCCCTTCTTTGTGATTTCCATTTACGTCTCCGTAGTTTCTTTTTCGTTCGTTTCGTCGTGATTCTCTAGATTCTTCCGTCGGTCGGCGTGTTTGAAGTAAGTCATTCGCGACGGGTCTCATAAAATCGATATCTTAGAGTTAGAACGAGCCTAGGAGACTTAGGAAACCATTCCGGAGCTTCACGCTCCATTTCAGAACTTTCAGTGCACATTAGCCGGTATAAGAAGAGGCATCGACCGACTAGATGACGATTTAGTCGGTCGGCAAACCATCTTGAACCGACTAGTGGTCTTTGATAATTGTTCAGGAGTTACTGTTTATTGTTAGTCGGTCAAAGAACGTTGGTTGACCGACTAGGTTGCAAACTAGTCGGTCAGCAATGCTTCTTTAACCGACTAACTCATTAATTATTTTGATACCAGTTACTGTTCACTTTTAGTCGGTCTAAGAACGTTCATCGACCGACTAGATCTCAAACTAGTCGGTCAGTAGTTGTTCTTTGACCGACTAACTCTTAGTTCATATTTTGTACAGGAGCTACTGTTTACTCTTAGTCGGTCTGTGTTGGTCAACCGACCGACTAGTTCTCAAACTAGTCGGTCAACAGTCCTTCTTTGACCGACTAATTAGTACAGGAAACCCTAGTTTTGCCCTAGCCGACATCAAACACTATAAATACCCCTCCAAACGTTTTCTTCTTCTTCCTCATGACCTAAAACCCTAATTTCTCCCCCATTGAGCCCTCTTCTTCCTCAAATCCTCAAACCTTCATCCCAAGCTCATCCTTCATCATCCAAACCCTCACTTGACACATTTCACCTCTCACCTTCCTCAAACCTTCATCAAATCCCCAAAATCCACATCAAACCCCATTTCTCTAGATTTTCCCCCATTTCCAGATCTGAGCCGGATCATTCTTCCGTTGCCGTGATTGCTCAGCATCGTTCCTCCGCTTCTTCACAGTAATGCTCGATCCTTTAGTTTTAGCATAACCCACATTGACATTGTGAAACCCTAATAAAAACGGTTATTAGACATCGTAGGATTCGATTATAAAACCGTTGTTAGATATCATTTCTAATGTTGTTTTCTCTATAGCAGTGATCCATTCTCCGTAGATAACAATTTTGTGTGACGCGCTTGCCAATCGTCATCCTTGGTGTCAGGCAAGTGAAACTTGCCACTTAGGGTTTTTAGGCCATGTCTTAGGCCATTTCTTGTTGTAGGCATAAAAGAGACTAGACAGTAGAGGATAGCTGTCTAGACGCCATTTGATCTAGTTTGACAACGAAACTAGATTCGACACCTTTACTTGCTTTCCTTCATTCTGCTTGCTATGTTTAAATTCAATTAACGGTACGCAAATATATCTATTTATTGCTATGTCTAATTTCAATTAACGGTACGCATATTATCTGTTCATGTCATCCATGCATCTTTGCCTGTCACGTCTAATTTCAATTAACGGTACGCATATTATCTGTTCATGTCATCCATGCACCTTTGCCTGTCACGTTTAAACACAATTAAACGGTACGCAAATTATCTGTCATGTTATTGCATACTTGATTATTCATTGTGATTCCGTAGCACATGCTACGATATTTGTATATTCCTGGCTCGTGTTCCAGAAGCGAGCACAGTTAGTTGGTAACCCCAACGCTCGATACACCCGGCTAGGTGCACCCCTATGCCACAATACATTCCTGGCTCGTGTTCCAGGAGCGAGCGTTACGCGCTCAAGGGTAATGCCCTGACTCGATATATAGCCTGCGGGCAATAGGGCACTCACCGGAGAGTGGGTGATCCCTTGTACTAGACTTGTACTTGACAGAGCCTGCGGGCAATAGGGCACCCCCCAGTGAGTGGGTGATCCCTTGTACTAGACAATTCGTTATCCGTGTCATGACTTGACAATACTTGCCACCCGTACTTGCTACTCGTTACTTGTCACCTGTACTTTACTTGTTGCTTCCAGGATATAGTTGCTATGCCTTGAAACATACTTTAACTGCTAGGTTGTTAGTTTGCCTTAGTTTCTGTTTCCTTGCTCAAGTCTCCCAGACTTGCTGACATGTGCCCCTTTCTTTTTTGGGTGACACATGTTAGATCCCGAGCCTGAGACTGTTGATGAGGGCGTGGTGTTTGCTGACGCTGATTCAGAACCCGTGGTCGTCTTGGAGTGCGAGGATACCGGTGATCAGTCGTAGTGACTAGTCGTTTCCTTGTTTTTGGCTACTTTTGTTATCGGTGCATGGCACCAATACTCTGTAGTGTTTGTGTTTTCGTTGGCCTTGTTCTGGGCCTAGACTCTTTCTTTTAGCCTGGTGGCTTTTCTGTGATGTTGAATATTATTGTGGACGAACTCTGAGATTGGTTATTTTAAATCAGTCTCTTTCTTTTCTTGTTATTATTATTTTTGTTCCGTTTGTGGTTACAGGGACCTGCAGTGATTTTTTTAAATCAACGCTTATCGGGCGTGCAGCTTCACGGGTCCACGCCCGTGCGGACCTTCTCACGTCTCGCCTCCATTTTTGGGAAGCGGGGCGTGACATCAGCTAAATTATTACAAGACTGAATCTGCTGTATTTCACTTGTTTCTCCTTTTGTAGGTCGTGCGTCCAAAAGAATTTAGGAGATATGTGCTTCGTCTTGTCACCCTTGATTAAACCAGTCTGTAGTTGAGCTATGCAGGCTGCATTGTCCTCAAATATCATGGTTGTCTCAAGGTCATCAATCTTTAGGCCGGTAGTCATTAAGATGTGATGAATCACTGAACGAAGCCATACACATTCTTTGCTTGCTTCATGGATCGCGAGGAGCTCGGAATGGTTGGAAGAGATAGCTGTAGTGGTTTGCTTCACAGATTTCCAGGAGATGGCTGTACCACCGTAGGTGAACACAAAACCAGTCAGTGATTTCTCGGTGTGAGGATCGGACCTGTAACCTGCATCTGCATAACCAATTAAAGTGGGAGATCCACCTTTAGGGAAATATAATCCCAGGTCAATTGACCCTTGGAGGTAGCACAGAAGCTGCTTAACTCCTTCCAGTGGCACTTTGTGGGCGCTGCACTATATCTGGCTAGAAGATTTACTTAGAACGCTATATCGGGACGCGTACAGTTATCCAGATATAGAAGTGCTCCAATGGCACTAAGATAAGGTACTTCAGGACCTAACATTTTCTCTCCCTCTTCCAGCGGACGAAAGAGTCCTTATGTACATCCAAGGATCTTACGACCATTGGTGTACTTATAGGATGACATTTATACATGTGGAAATTTTTAAGTAATTTCCTTGTATATGTGGATTGGTGTAACAGGATACCACCACGTAGGTGTTTGATTTGCAAGCCAAGACAATACTTTGTTTTGCCTAGGTCTTTCATTTCAAAAGCATTCTTTAGGGCTTGCAGATATCTCAGCATCTCTGCAGGAGATCCAATGAGATTTAAGTCGTCCACATAAATGGCAACAAATCATGTTCCCGATCTTTTAATAAAGATACATGGGCAGACTTCATTATTGGTGAAACTTTACTGTGCAAGGAAATCAATCAGTCTGTTATACCACATTTTACCCGATTGCTTAAGACCATATAATGATCTTTGAAGCCTTACAGAGTAGATGTCTCGAGGTCTTTCTGCTATCTCTGGAGGTAATTTATATCTGTTTCAGGGTGTTTTCTCACTACAATGCGTTGACCGTGGAGAACCCGGTCAACGTGGTCAAGGGGCCCGCTTTGGGTCCCTCGGGGGCTTCGAATCGGTGCAGAAGGGGCGAGGGGAAGCCTCGGCCCTGGTTGAGACGCCCGGCCTCGGACAGACGTGCTCGGCCTCGGCTGGAAGGGGGACGAGGGGTAGCCTCAGTCGCCCGGGTAGATGCACGGCCGTCAGGTGGCGAGGGTGAGTCTCAGACCCGATTAGGACGCTCGGCCTCGATAGGGCGTGCTCGGCCACGGAAGGCTGACGGTGAGGGGAAGCCTCGCTGTCCGATTGATCGAGTGGTCGGGGAGGGGCGAGGGGTAGCCTCGGCCCGTTGGTCAGTTGTCCACCTGCGTAGACGAGAATGCTCGTCAGGGGGCCGGACCTTGGTTCCGGCCAAATCCCCTCCGATGCCTAAGTCAGATAGAGATCTGAGAAAGGAGGCCCGGCGGAGACGGTCCGACTCGTGAGGAGATCGTGACGGCGTCTCTCGGCGCGAGCGGGGGAGGAAGGAGATGAGTTGGGGGAACGAGGTCGTTGATGGAGTACCTTAGGTTTTGTTACCTGAGATGCGGTCCCTTTCTTCGTCGTCTTCCTGACCCTTTTGTAGAGCTCCCAGTGTGATTGGCTCTGGCCCACGTCCCACGCCCGCCATCGATCGTGCCCCATCCGTCCCCCCTCGCCGCCGCCCTCTCCGCCATGCCAGCACCTCCCCATTATCGCGCCATTTAGTGGTCGCGTGTCCGGGGGAGCGGTTTTTGCAGGAGTGGGCGAACGACCACCGGGTTATGGGGGCCGGGTCGGATCGACGTTTCGAGAAGGTCCCTTGTAGGGCCTTTGTCAAATGGGCTTTCAGGATGCAGGTGGGCTCTTGGGCTCGTGCTTTATGGGTCTCGGTCAAATAGGCGTAACAATTGCCCCCATCGGTCGGGTTGATCGGCCTCGGCCGGTTCGGCTCGGCCGATGTGACCTCTGCCGATTTTGATAGGCTCTCCAGTCGATGCCGACTCATTTATTAGTCGTCATCATGAGTTAGCCCGTTCGATGTTTTTAAGGCGCGGGCTCCGGACCGCCATCGGCCTTCAGATGCTGCCACGTGTAGTGGCAAGCTTATCCCCGCCGCTCGCGGAGTCGCCTTAAGTTCGAGAAGTCGAAGGGTTTGTGAGCCGCCATTGGTGGGGTCGATCAGCCTCGGCTCGCTCAGATCACCCGTTATGTCTCCTGGGATTCCGAGCGGCGCTTTAATCGAGGCGAGGCCATAAATGCAGGTCATGATGAGGCGGATCGATTGGTCTTCAACTGGTGCCAATTTCGGAACGCCGCCGACTCTTCGAGCCTCGCCACGCATTCTTGTCAGGCGCTTCGAATTCTCCCCTGGCGTATAAGATCCCCAGTTGTGTTGATCTCCACTACTTCTTCGCTCCTCCCGGTATTCAGAGCCTTCAGCAACTCGGAGTTCCCTGTCGCCTTCGCTTCTTTGTTCTCTCCAAACTAGTTGAAAATAGGTAATTCCTCTCTCGCTTTCATCCTATGGCTGCTCTTAGGATAGGCGGTTCTGGCCGGAGGACGAGGGGTCCTCCGGAGTCCGGGCGGGGCGAACCCCGGCTAGGGGAGTCTGGTTCCCCCGCCGGGAGTCGTTCTCTTCAAGATAAGGGGAAGGAGAAACTTTTTCCAGACTACGCACGTGATGACATGGCGTTGGTTGTCGTACGGCTTAATGTGCCCCCGGTTGTCCTCCGTACGCCGTCGAGGACCCCTCCTTCGGTGGCTGCGGAGATCCGGGAAAGATATCTCTGCTTCCCAAACGAGGTTCGGGTTCCATTTGTCGACGAGCGGATTTGCCTTCCGAGGAGCAATGAGGTCAGCGTCTACGTCGAGATGTTTAGCCTGGGTCTTCGCTTCCCGCTCCATCCCTTCTTCATCCAGGTCATGGAACATTTCACAGTGTCACTGTGTTAGTTCACCCCGTGTTCGATCGCGGTACTGACGGGCTTCGTGACGCTCTGCTGTACCCGTGGTCTGGAGCCGACTCTCCCCCTTCTCTTCTACTTTTACCAGGCCCAGTCGGTCGGTCCGGGGTCATGGCTGCTACTCCGAGCTCGTTCGAGGAGGGAATGCCTGATCGGGTTACCCCGCTGGTCAGGGGATTGGAACTTGGATTATGTCTTCGTGGTCTTCTTGGGCGAGGCCCAGATTTTGACAAGCTGGGGCAGTTCTGTCCATTCTCGCCCGTCGTTAGTTCTCTCAGACGCCGACCGGGCAGCCGCTGCGCTTCTGTTGGCTCTTCCTTTGGAAACGAAGTCCATTTGGTCTTTGTTGGACGACCTGCTCCTGAAGGCCGTCTTGTGGTCTCCGGGTAGGTCGCTTTTTCATCCCCTGATCGCCCTATGACTCATCCTGATTTCGGTCTCCTTTGCAGGGATGGCTGGCCGCGAATTCGTCCGTGACGTTGACGAGCTGATCCGTCGTGGAGCCGCTCGGAGCCGAGGTAGTACCTCTGGAAGGGCGCCTCGGAGGACCATTGAGGAGGAAGTGCGCCGAGCCGAGCCTGCCGTAGGTAAGGTGGCGGCCGCGCCTCCCGCCTCTTCTTCTGGCGATCCCCTTCCGGGGGGTGAGGATGGTGCGAGGCGGAAGCGTTCTCCTCCGGCGCCTTCGGAGCTCCACGGTGGAAAGAAGAGGAAGGAGGACGTGGATCCCTCCGGCCCGGCAGGTTCCGCGCTTCCCGTGGCGACCGCCGGGGATCCTTCGATAGCTTTGCCAGCAACCCCCCTCGCAGCGTCTTCGTCCGTATCACCGGGGGTCGGGGCCTTGTTGGCGAGCGACTTGGCTTCGATTGTCGTCCCTGGGAGTTCGATGTTTGCTGACCGAGCGGTGGCCCAGCAGGTTGCCGAGGTCTCCGTCCCTCCCCGGGACCGCAGCCTCCTCAAGAAGATCCCGGCCGACAAGATGTCGAATTCCTTGGTCTGGATCCTCCAACAGGTTCGGTTATCTTGCTATCCTCTCTTTCTCTTTATCCTCTTCTTAGCCCATGTCTCGTCTTTTCAGGGTTCAGCGCTCGCTGTGGAGTTGCAGTGTCGAGCCGTCCGCTTGAGGGAGATGGAGGAGTCTTCCATGAGGGCTCAGGAGCGGGCTGGGGCGGCCGAGGTGGCCATGATGGAGGCCCAGATGGAGTCTCGGCGCCTCGCCCTCCGTGTGGCTACGTTGGAGGGGCAAGTGGGTGACCTCGAGGGAAAGCTAGGGGATGCTCGTCAGTCGGCTGAGGAAGCGGCGGAGTCGTTCCGTCTGGAGAGGGAGGAGCTTCAGAGGGAGCTGTCGGACCGGCGTCAGGTAATGCGGCTGGCGGAGGAGGTGGAGAAGGGCGTCGTCGAGGCCCTGGGGAAGTAGATCTTCGAGGTTCTCAGGGGGGCCTTCGGTAAGTATATAGACATCATCGCCCCCCGGATCGTCGAAGTCGTCCAGTCTTCCTTCCGGGAATGTGCGGAACGTGTCCGGCAAGCCCCTCCGCCTGTCGTGTCCCCTCGCTCCGAGCAGGGCGAAGTGCCCGAGGATGTGTCCTCCCGAGCTCGGGCTCCTTAAGCAGTCCCTCCCAGCCTTATCCTCAAATTTTTAAGCATCCGCATCGCTTTGGGCCAGTCTACTTGAAATGGATCCCCGGCCCCCGCCATCTCCTTCAGCCCCGCGGCCAACAATTGCTGGTTGCATGGCCGCTAGCTTGGGTCACCTACTCTGGGTCTTTTGTCAACCAATTTTGCTTTGTCGGTGTCGATCTGAACTCTGTCATTTGTCGCGAGTAGACTGTTTGTAGGGTGTTCCCTTCGCCTTGATCCCCTGTAAATAAGACGCATTTTTGTACTCGAAACTGGCGCTGGCTCTTAGGACCGGTTGGCGTCCGTGCCTCCTGGGGAAACTGCCCCCAGACTTATGAGCGCTGGAGTCGGTCGGCGAGGGCAAAGCTCCTCGGCTTAGGACCGGTCGGCGTCCGTGCCTGCTGGGGGAATTGCCCCCAGTCTTATGAGCGCTGGAGTCGGTCGGCGAGGGCAAAGCTCCTCGGCTTAGGACCAGTCGGCGTCGTGCCTGCTGGGGGAGTCGCCCCCAGACTTATGAGCTCTGGACTTGGTCGGCGAGGGCCAAGCCCTTCGGCTTAGGACCGGTCGGCGTCCGTGCCGGCTGGGGGAATCGCCCCTAGACTTATGGGCACTGGAGTCGGTCGGCGAGGGCAAAGCTCCTCGGCTTAGGACTAGTCGGCGTCGTGCCTGCTAGGGGAGTCGCCCCCAGACTTATGAGCTCTGGACTCGGTCGGCGAGGGCCAAGCCCTTCGGCTTAGGACCGGTCGGCGTCCGTGCCGGCTGGGGGAATCGCCCCCAGACTTATGGGCAGTGGAGTCGGTCGGCGAGGGCAAAGCCGAAATTTTAAATAGAGCAATATCCTTCAGGGAGTTTCATATAGATTTCTTTATCTATATTTCTATATAGATATGCAGTCACAACGTCTTTTAGTTGATTTCTAGGCTTTCAAAAATGATGGGCTTAATAAAAATCGGAACGTGATCGCATCTATAACAGGGGAATACGTTTGTTCATAATATATCCCCGGTCGTCGGGATAAACCCTGTGCTATAAGCCGTGCTTTGTAGCGTACGATCTCGTTATTTTCATTTCTTTTTCTGACGAAAACCCACTTATAACCCACAGGTTTTACACCTTTCGGTGTTTGGACTACTGGTCCAAAAACTTCGCGTTTCAAGAGTGAGTCCAGCTCTACTCATATTGCATCGTTCCACTTTGGCCAATCATCTTTGCGTTTACATTCTGCTAGAGATCGTGGTTCGATGTCATCGTTGTATTCAGCGATGTGCACGGTAATATTGAACGCAAAGTCGTCGTCAACGACAGTGCTTTATCTGTCCAATATCTCCCCAATACGTACAAAATTTAATGATGTTTCTTCTATAGTTTCCTCTTCAAGGGAATGTAGGAGAGGAGAGGTAGCTGGTCTGAGCTCAGCATCCTGTGTAGGGTTCATCTTTATTTCTCCAGGATTTTTTCTTTTTCGAGGAGCTTTGTCCTTCGAACCTGGTGGGCGTCCTCCCTTTAATTGAGGTACAGCCGATTCTGCTGCCGGTGGGTTGCATCCATCTTTGGGGATGTCAATCCTAGCTGGCGTATTGGCAACAGGGATGCGTGATCTGACAATCTTCTGGTTGTCAGTAAAATTATCCGGTAGTAAATGTACTGTATTCTGAAGATGAAGGATCTTTAGGATCTCATCTTCACATTGACTAGTACGCGGATCATAATGAGACAAAGTCTTTGTGTCCCAAGAAATGGTCTCAGAAGCTTCTGGCTTCTTAGACTGTGTGCCTAGTTTAGGAAATACATTTTCATCAAACTCACAGTCATCAAAACGTGCCTTAAATGCATCACCCGTCAGGGGTTCAAGATATCTAATTATAGAGGGTGAATAATACCCTATATAGATACCCAAACGACGCTGTGGACCCATTTTGGTCCTTTGAGGTGGTGCAATAGGGACGTGGACTGCACAACCAAACACTCTCAAATGAGAAATATTCGGAGGTGCACCATATGCTAGCTGCATCGGCGATAAAACATGGCCACCAGAGGGCCGTATTCTGATAAGCGATGCAGCATGCAATATGGCATGGCCCCAACATCCACAGGCAACTGAGATTGCATCAGCAATGGACGTGCAATCCATTGCAGTCTCTTTATCAGAGATTTTGCTAACCCATTCTGGGTGTGAACATGTGCTACTGGATGTTCAACTTCGATGCCAGTTGCTTGGCAGTTGTCTTGAAAGACTTGAGAAGTGAATTCTCCCGCATTATCAAGACAAATTTTCTTGATATGGTTATCTGGGAAATGAGCCCACAACTTAATAATTTGTGCCAAAAGCTTTGAAAAAGCTAGGTTGCGGGTGGACAAGAGGCACACATAAGACCATTTTAATGATGCATCTATCAGTACCATAAAGTGCCGAAATGGGCCACTTGCTGGGTGAATAGGCCAGCAAATATCCCCATGTATTCTCTCTAAGAAGCTAGGTAACTTTAATCCCACTTTCAATAGGGATGCTCTCGTTATTAATTTACCTTTGAAATAAAGCAGACATGGAAAATCACTTTTCTGAAGAATCTTCAGGTTCTTCAGATTATGTCCTAAAGATTGGGTGATGATGCGGTGCATCGTTGCCGATCCAGAGTGACCAAGTCTGTTATGCCAGAGTTTGAATTCTGGAGATGAAAGGCACTTCTGGTGCACAGTCAAATTAGCTTCTATAGGCTTAATATAAGTATGATAGAGACCCAACGGGAGTCCCTTAAATCGTTCTAAGACAGTTTAAACCGTCTTTTTGACGAGTAACATACATATATTCATCCTTATGTATATCTATAGTTTCTAAGTGATATCCGTTTAAACGATTATCTTTGAAACTTAATTTATTCCTATTTGATTTAGGAGAGAAAAGTGCATCTTTTATTATTAGTCTTTTGTTATTTGGGAGCATAATCATTGCTTCACCAGATCCTTCAATTATTTTAGATAGTCCTGAAATAGTAATAACAGGACCATCATAATTATTTAAGCTAATAGTTTTTTCTTGAAGGATTGTGTGCATCGAGGCACTGTCCACTAGGCATTCACACTTCATCTATAGATAATGAAATCAATACTTTAATAAAAGGAAGACATTCATTTATTGAAAAAGTAAAGATTAAACCAACTACAGATGACAAAGTAAATGCATAATAGATAAAAATGACATCAATATAGGAGGTCTTCATTCTCGAAGTCATCCAGTGTGAACTTGGATGTCGACAGGGTGTCCACCAGATTTGTTTCAACGGGATACTTTAGGCTCGCCTGATACAAATCTTGGAGGTGTCGTGGAGTACGACAGTTTTTTGAACCAATGTCCAGCCATGCCACATCTGTGGCATTTGTCCTCCCAATTATTGTTGGGAATAGATGTCTGTCCAGTGTTCTTTTTCTTCCACTGGAGTTTCTTCTTTCCCTCATTTTTGTTGCTTTAGGGAGGGATGTTGTGCTGGGGAGGACATCTGGCCTGCCTCTTAGGGACTTTCCCTTTGTTGAATTTTCCCTTCTGTTTGTTCTTCTGCTTCTGGGAAGAAACTCTGTGAGCCTCAAGGAGAGAAGCTGAGCCGGCAGGGCGTAGGTTATGGGTAGCCAGTAGTAACTCTCTATTCTGCTCCGTCATGAGAAGGCAGGAGTGTATGTCAGAGTACTTAGTGAACTTGCATTCATGGTACTGTTGCATGAGGATCGCATTCTTCTCATGGAAGGATGTGTAAGTCTTTTCCAACATGCGTTCTTCTGTCACTTGTTCGCCACACAGCTTCAAGCGTGAGGTGATATTGTAAAGTGCTGAGTTATACTCAGTAACGGACTTGAAGTCCTGTAGACGGAGATTTTCCCACTCATAACATGCACGTGGGAGGATCACATCTTTCTGATGTTTATACTTATCCTCCAGTGCAGTCCACAACTCTAGTGGGTCTTCTACAGTGAGATACTTAGCCTTCAGGGTCCGATCAATATGTCGTCTTATATAGATTATGGCTTTCAACTTATCTACATCAGAGACTTGTGGTGTAGAAGCTGCCTCAGCAGTGCCTGTTGTCGTGGGCACATGAGTAGAGATTGTGGCCATTAGGCCCTGTGCGCGCAAGTGGAACTTCAGGTCCACTTACCAGCTCAGATAATTCTTTCCAGCCGCATCAAGAACTTCAAAGTCAACGCTCTATATTTTTGCCATTTTATCTATGCATTTAAACTGACATGAATTAATAAAACATATTAAAAATTCATGTAAAGCTAATAAATTAGTTGCGTGGATCGGCCAGTCACCATATAATAAAGTCCAAAGTCCAAAATTATACAGTCTAGGAATTACAAAAGACTAAAATGAAAAATTACAACTTGGAAACCCATTGGGGTCCCTGCAAATTTGCAATTTGGCCTCCGTCTTCTAGGAATAAAACTTCGGTCTTTGGCTTTATACAAATTATATCCTCACTACAATTTATCTCAAAAAAGAAAAGAAAATACGAGGAATATGAAATGGTGACAAATTGGCCGATCCAAAACCACAACGTAATTTAGTAAATATCCACGCAATTTATAAATTATGCAACAAATGCAGGCATAAATAATTGTGCAACATCACAGGCTTATCAAATTTAATTTAATCAACATCGTACGTAATATATTGGAGAAATATAAAATATTTAATAATTACTTGGGCCACGTGGAGACATATCATGCACCATTAGGTTAGATAACTAAAGGCAGAGCGACCTCATGACCTTCCATAATTATTAAATAAAAAAATCATATTTATCCAAATTATGCAGATAGTGATGTTATTGATATTATATGGACCACAAACAAATAATATCCCAAAATGAATATTAATGCAACACATCAATTTATCTAGATTTTTTAGAATTTCCAGTAATAACATGATATTTTCTGATATTCTTCTAGAATTAATGGAAATTTTCTGAGTTTAAATTTATATTTAAATCAGAAGAATAACATAACCCAATTATGTCAATAAAAAGCCCTTAGGCTTGCTGCAGGCTTCAGGCCAAACAGACAAAAAAATCTCAATTTTTATTTATAATAAATGGGTAAATGGGCTAATAGCCTATATGATAAGTGATGCAAAAATAATTGCATGAGAATAATGTTGAGAGAAAACCAGTGTTAATTTTTAGGAGCTGGTTTTAAGTACTCCCTAAACAACTTAAAAAAAGGTTTGGGTTCCTGTAACATCTTAAATGCATAATTGCATGAGAATAATGTTGAGAGAAAACTAGTGTTAATTTTAAGTACTAGACTTATTCTTAGAAATCATCTCTACTATTATAATTACAGTTTTCCCTTCCGAGTTGGAACTGGGATTTCTCTTCGAGATGTTGTGGGCTGACTAGTAACAGATACTCTGGGTCAAATTGTTTTAATATAAAAGCATTAAAATTTAACTTGATAAAAAAATATAATCTTCCAATACATTCGTACTTAAACCAAATTCAAATGACATGTCACATATTTATTAAAATCGGCACAACTAAACCTCAGTTTATAATGGCATGACATCATTAAATAGTTCATAAATGTCAAAGCCCATCATTTATCCAAATCAAATACATAATAAAACTGTGCAAATTTTTATTTCACTTCGCATGCATTTGCATATGGTCAAAACTCTCGATGATTTTGAACATCACATATGTCACACGGATGCATCTACGTTGACAGGGGGCGTGACACACTAATACTCAATAAATTCATAAAGATGCATACAGTACGCATGTCCTGCACAAGTGTTACATTTCTTCCTAGTCTACCAAATTAGCGGAATTTTGGTGAAAACAGTATTGATTTTTTTTCTATTTTTTATATGTTAATTTGAGTAAATCAATCAACATACATATGTAAAAAATAGAATACGATCCATAATATGTATCTACGGGATTAGAATTTTTACCTATAGATCAAAGATCTAGGGAAGAACAAATAAAATCCGTAGATAAAAATCCCCTCTCCCACAATCCGTGAAAGAAATCAGTCGATCGTTGTCGCAAAAGCTTTGCCGCAACTACAAGATTCCTTTGCAAGAGGGAAATTTTGTTGGCTCAGAAAAAAATTTCTGTTAGAGCGAAGTCAAGCTGATAATGTGTTGGAGATCAATTAACCATGGCTATAGCTCATGGTGCCATTTTATTATATCAACATGTTAATAAGGAGAGACCAATGGTCTCTAGTATACCAAAGGTCCACCTCACTACCATGTATGGGGTGTTTATGGTGGATAAATGAGGGGGAGACCATAAGTCTCCCAAACTCATAACAATCATTTAATAAAACGATCCATATCTTCCAGAAAATGGGGAAAATAGCGCAAAGCTCAGAAAAATCCGCAAAAATGTCCTTTGGGACCAAGAGAATGCCATCTTCAACTAAAATATAAGAGAAGACAAAATTAGTCCAAAAAATCATATCATTCAATATAAAGATTGCCATCTTCAATTGGAAAATAAGAGAAGACAAACTTTGGTTATAAAAATCATATCATTTAATAAAAAGATTCATATCTTCCATAAAATATATAAAATAGCTCTGAACTCAGAAAAATCTGCAAATATGTCTGTTGGAACCGGGAGATCCCATTTTCAACTTAAAAATAATTGAAGACAAACTTGAGCAATAAAAATCATATCATTTAATAAAAAAGATCCATTTCTTTAATAAAATAAAGAACATAGCAACAAGCTCAAAAAATCCAAAAAAATGTTCGTTGGAACCGGGAGATCGCTGTGTTCAACTGAAAAAAATTGAAGACAAAATTAGGCTATAAAAATCATATCATTTATTTAAAAGATCCATAACTTTACGTAAATTTAGAAAATTGCCCGGAGCCCAAAAAAATCAGCCAAAATGTACAGTGGAACCGGGAGATCACCATCTTCAACCAAAAAATAAGAGAAGAAAAAATAAGGCCAAAAAAAATCATATCATTCAATAAAAAATTTCATCACTTCCCGAAAATGAAAAATAACCACAAGCTCTGAAAATTCCGCAAAAATGTTCGTTTGGACCGGAGATTGCCATCTTCAACTAAATAATAAAATAACAAAAAATTAGTTTTAAAAATCATATCATTTAAAACAAACATGCATATCATACAGAAAAAGTAGAAAATAGATCGAAGCCCAGAAAAATCCACAAAAATGTATGTTGGAACCTGGAGATCGTCATCTTCAACAGAAAAATTAATGAAGCCAAAATTCATATCATTTAATAGAAATATACATATCTGCCATAAAATGTAGAAAATAGCCCGAGCTCAGAAAAATCCTTACAAATGTTCGTTGGAACTAGGAGATTGCCATATTCAATTAAAAATGAGTTGACAAAATTAGGCCAAAAAATTGTATCCTTTAATAAAAAGGTTCATGTCTCTCAGAAAATGTACAAAAGCCCCAAACTAAGAAAAATCACAAAAAAATGTAGGAACTTGGAGATCGCCATCTTCAACTAAAAATAAGATTAGATAAATTTAAGGATATAAAAATCATGTCATATAATATAACGATTCTTATCTTCCCGAAAGTGTAGAAAAAAGCCCCGAGCTCAGATAAATCCGCAAAAATATCTATTGGTACCGCGAGATCGCCATTTTCAACTGGAAAATAAGAGAAGACAAAAATGAAGGCAAAATATCATATCATTTAAAAAATGATCCATATCTTCCAAAAATGTGGAAATAAGCCGGAGCTCAGAAAAATCCGTAAAAATGTTCGTTGGAACCGGGTGATCGCCATCTTCAACTGGAATATAAGAGAAGACAAAATTAGCCTAAAATATTTTATCGTTTAATAAAAAGATCGACATCTTCAACAGGAAAATAAGAGAAGGCAAATTTAGGCTAGAAAAATCATATCAATTAATAAAAAGATTCATATCTATATTACAAATGGGGGGTGTTTTTGAATCTTTGTCCCTTGTGGCAATGTCACATCGTCGCATGGGACACCCTTCTTAAACCCAAAACCCAAAAAACACAAAACTCCACCCAGCCCTCAAAAACACACCCAAACCCATACAGCCAAAATCACACCCCCAAGCAAAAAAACAAAAAACCCCAAGACACTATACACACTTAAACCCACTATTCTCATTTTCACCCGTTTTTGCACTCAATGAAACACACGTGTGGGTCCCGCATCCTTACTGTGTGTGTGTTGGCTTTTGGGGGTACGTGCATTCGCTCCCCTTTTACCATCCGACGTTGCCGACATGCACACACACGCTTTCGCTCCTTCCTGGTTCCGCACGTGCATTGCGGCTATGTTCGTTGGTGGTTATTTTTGTGCAGATTTTGAATTTGTCCTATGTGGCAATGTCATATCAAGTTTTGGAGGGAAATTTTTGGGTTGAAAAGGAAAATTTGTTGGAAATGCACAAAAACATTGAAATTATGGATAGCCTTTTAATATTAGTTATGAAAAAAATGTTGTGCACATACACAATCTCATCTTGGGAATGAACGCGAGCTTTGGGAGAATGAACGCGGGAGATGCTGCCAACTCATTGATCCGCGCTGCAAAACCCTGTAAAATTTCGATCCCATCTACTGATATTTCAGGGGAAACTAATAATTATTGATGTTTGTTTAAAATTAGTGGGTCCAAAATTTTTAAATGAACAGTGTCCCCACGGGCACGGGTTATATGTATATGAAGCCCGCGCCGAAGGCGCCCGCTAAATATTTTTACGCTGATTTTTTGTTCCGCGCCTAAGGCACCGCCCGCGTCGAAATTGTTGTTTTACGTCGAATTTGTTATTCTGCGCCGAAGGCACCCACGCCGAAGGCGCCTGTGCCGCTAAGTATTGTAAGTTAATTTGTTTTTCTTTTAAATTTTGGCTTTGAAAAAAAAAATTTCGGGGAACAAAGATTTCACAAGGGAAAATCTTAAATGAACCGTGCCCGCGGGCACGGGTTATGACTAGTATTTCATAAAATGAAGAAAATAGATCAATCTCAGAAAATGATATATAAAAATCTTTTCTGTTGAAGATCTCAAATATCCCAGTTACAACGGACATTTTTATATATGAAGATGGCGATTTTTCGGTTTCGAATTTTGTCTTCTCTTATATTTCAGTTGAAGATGGTGATTTTCATGTTCCAACGGACATTTTTGGGACTAATTTTGTCTTCCCAGATATCATTTAATAAAATGATCCATATATTCCAAAAAATGTGAAAAATAGCCATGACATCAGAAATATCTGCAAAAATGACCGTTGGAACCGGGAGATCACCAACTTCAACTGGAAAATAAGAGACGACAAAATTAGGCCAAAAATCATACAATTTAATAAAATGATACCTATCTTCCAGAAAATGGGGAAAATAGCCTGGAGCTCAGAAAAATCCGCAAAATTGTCTGTTGTGATTGAGAGAATGCCATCTTCGACTGAAAAATAAGAGAAGAAAAAATTAGGCCAAAAAATCATATCATTCAAAACAAAGATCGCCATCTTCAACTCGAAAATAAGTGAAGACAAACGTAGGTTATAAAAATCATATTGTTTAATAAAAAGATGCATATCTTCCAAAAATGTAGAAAATATCCCTGAGCTTAGAAAAATCCGTAGAAATGTCTGTTGGAACTGGAAGATCGCCATCTTCAACTTAAAAATAATAGAAGACAAACTTAAGCTATAAAAAGCATATCATTAATAAAAAGATCCATATCTTCCATAAAATAAAGAAAATAGCACAGAGCTCAGAAAATCCACAAAAATTTTTGTTAGAACCGGGAGATCGCTATGTTCAATTGAAAAAAAGAGAAGACAAAATTAGGCAATAAAAATCATATCATTTAATTTAAAGATTCTTATTTTCAAAAAATGTAGAAAATATCCCTGAACTAAGAAAAATCCGCAAACATAACCGTCGGAACCAAGAGAGCGCAAAATTTAATGAAAAGGAGAGAAGGAAAAATTAGGCAAAAATATCATTTCATTGAATAAAATGATCAATATCTTCCAGATAATACAGAAAATAGCCCAGAGCTCAAAAAAATCTTCAAAAATATTCGTGTGAACCGATGATTGCCATCATCAACGAATAATTTAAGAGAAGATAAAATTCGCCAAAAAACCATAACAGTTAATAAAATGATCGTTATCTACTAGAAAATACAGAAAATAGCCCCAAGGTCAGAAAAATCTGCAAAAATTTCTGTTGGAACCGGGAAACCGTCACCTACAAGTGAAAAATAAGAGAAAACAAACATAGACGCTAAAAATTATCTCATTTAATAAAAAGATACATATCGACAATAAAATATAAAAAATAACATCGAGTTCAAAAAAATCTGCTAATATTTACTTTTGAACTGGGAGATCGCCATCATCATTTGAAAAATAAGAGAAGACAAAATTTGGCTAGAAAAATTATATCATTTAATAAAAGATCCATATCTTACAGAAAATGTAGAAAATAGTCCCGACCTCAGAATTATCGGCCAAAATGTCCGTTTATCCCGGGATATCACCATCTTCAATTGAAAAATAAGTGAAGACAAAATTAGGCTACAAAAATCATATAGCGTAATAACAGATCCATACATTCCAGAAAAAGTAGAAAATAATCCCGAGCTCAGAAAAATCCGCAAAAAATGTCCGTTGGAATTGGGTGATCACAATCTTCAACAAAAAAAATAAGAGAAGACATAATTAGGCAAAAATATCATTTCATTTTATAAAACGATCCATATCTTCCAAAAATGTGGAACATAGGCCAGAGCTCAAAAAAAATCCGCAAAAATGTCCGTTTGAACTAGGCGATTGCCATCTTCAATTGGAATAAAAGAGAAGTCAAAATTAGGTAAAACATCATTTCATTTAATAAAAATATTGTCACTTCATCTGGAAAATAAGAGAAGACAAATTTAGGACAGAAAAATCATTACAATCAATAAAAAGATCCATATCTTTCATAAAATGTATAAAATAGCACCAATCTCAGAAAATGATATATAAAAATCTTTTCAGTTGACGACGGCGATATCTCGGTTACAACGGACATTTTTATAGATGAAGGTGGTGATTTCACGATGTCGAATTTTGTCTTCTCTTATCTTTCAGTTGAAGATGGCGATTTCCCGGCTCTAACAGACATTTTTTGGCATAATTTTGTCTTCTTTGATATTATTTAATAAAACGATCCATATATTCCAAAAAAATGGAAAATATCCCGGAGCTTAGAAATATCCGCAAAAACGTCCATTGGAACAGGGATATTGTCAACTTCAACTTCAACCGGAAATTAAGAAAAGACAAAATTAGGCATAAAATCATATCATTTAATAAATGTTCCATTTCTTCCAGAAAATCTGGAAAATAGCCCGGACCTTAGAAAAATCTGCAAAAATTTCCTTAGGGCCAGAGAGAAGGCCATCTTCAACTGAAATATAAGAGAAGAAAAAATTAGGCCAAAAATCATATCATTCAATATAAAGTTTGCCATCTTAAACTGGAAAATAAGAAGAAACAAACATAGGTTAATCATATCATTTAAAAAAACCATCCATATCTTCCATAAAATGTAGAAAATATGCCGGAGCTCAGAAAAATTCGCAAAAAATATCTGTTGGCACCGGGAGATCGCCATCTACAACTTAAAAATAATAAAAGACAAACTTAAGCTATAAAAATCATATCATTAATAAAAAGATCCATATCTTCCATAAAATAAAGAAAATAGCACAGATATTAGAAAATCCGCAAAAATGTCCGTTAGAACCGGGCGATCGCTATGTTCAACCAAAAAAATAAGAGAAGACAAAATTTATCAATAAAAATCATATCTTTTAGTATAAAGATTCTTATTTTCCATAAAATGTAGAAAATATCTCTGAGCTCCGAAAAATCTCCAAAAATATCTGTCGGAACCGGGAGAGTGCAAAATTTAACGAAAAATAAAGAAGGGAAAATTAGGCCAACATATCATATCATTTAATAAAACGATCTATATCTTCTAAATAATACAAAAAATAGCCCAGGTCTCAGAAAAATCCTCAAACATATCGGTGTGAACCAGGAGATCGCCATCATCAACGAAAAATCTAAGAAAGACAAAAGTTGGCAAAAAATCATAGCATTTAATAAAACGATCGTTATCTTTCCAGAAATATAGAAAATAGCCTCGAGGTCAGAAAAATCCGCAAAAATTTCCGTTGGAACCGGGAAACTACCATTTTCAAGTGAAAAATAAGAGAAGACAAACTTAGGCTATAAAAATTATATCATTTAATTAAAAAAATCCATATCTTCAATAAAATGTAGAAAATAGCATCGAGTGCAGAAAAACTCGTAAAAATTTTGTTGGAACCAGGAGATCATCATCATCAATTCAAAAAGAAGGGAAGACAAAATTAGGATAGAAAAATCATATCATTGAATAAAAAGGTCCATATCTTATAGTTAATGTAGAAAATGGTCCTTAGCTTAGAAATATCGGCCAAAATGTCTGTTAAAACCAGGAGATCGTCATCTTCAACTGGAAAAATAAGAGAAGACTAAATGTGGCCAAAATATCATATCATTTAATAAAACCATCCATATCTTCCAGGAATGTGGAAAATAGGCCTGAGCTCAGAAAAATCTGGAAAAATGTCCATTGGAACTGGGTGATCACCATCTTCAACTGGAATATATGAGAAGACAAAATTAAGCCCAAAATCATATCATTTAATAAAAAGATCGGCATCTTCAACTGTCATCTTCAACTGGAAAATAAGAGAAGACAAATTTAGGACAGAAAAATCATATCAATTAATAAAAAGATCCATTCTTTCTTAAAATGAATAAAATAGCACCAAACTAAGAAAATGATATACAAAAATATTTTAAGTTGAAGATGGCGATATCCCGGTTACCACAGACCTTTTATAGATGAAGATAGTGATTTCCTTGTTCCGAATTTTGTCTTCTCTTATCTGTCAGCTGAAGATGTCGATTTTCCAGTTCCACGTACATTTTTGGCCTAATTTTGTCTTCCCTGATATCATTTAAAAAAACGATCCATATATTCCAGAAAATATGAAAAATATCACGTAGCATAGAAATATCCCCAAAAATTTCTGTTGGAACCGAGAGATCGCGGGACTTCAACTGGAAATTAAGAGAAGACAAAATTAGGCCAATAAATCATATCATTTAATAAAACGTTCCATATCTTCCAGAAAATGGGGAAAATGGCCCGGAGCTCAGAAAAATAACAGAAGACAAACTTAAGCTATAAAAATCATATCATTTACTAAAAAGATCCGTATCTTCCATAAAATAAAGAAAATAGCATAGAGATCAGAAAATCCGAACAACAATGTCCGTTGGATCTGGGAGATCGCCATGTTCAACTGAAAAATAAGAGAAGACAAAATTTGTCAATAGAAATCATATCATTTAATGTAAATATTCTTATTTTCCATAAAATGTAGAAACTATCCTCGAGCTCAGAAAAATCTGGGAGATCACCAAATTTAATGAAAAGAGGAGACAAAATTAGGCCAAAATATCATATCATTTAATAAAACGATCAATATCTTTCAAATAATACAAAAAATAGCCCAGAGCTCAGAAAAATCCTCAAAAATATCCGTGGAAACCGGGAGATCGCCATCATAGAGAAGACAAAATTAGACAAAAAATCATAGCATTTAATAAAACGATTGTTATCTTCCCGAAAATATAGAAAATAGCCAGGAGGTCAGAAAAATCCGCACAAATTTCCATTGGAACCGGGAAACCGCCATTTTCAAGTGAAAAATAAAAGAAGACAAACGTAGGCTATAAAACTTATATCATTTAATTAAAAAAATCCATATCTACAATGAAATATAGAAAATAGCCTTGAATTCAGAAAAATCCGTAAAAATTTTCGTTGGAACCGGGATCGCCATCATCAATTTAAAAAGAAGAGAAGGCAAAATTAGGCTAGAAAAATCATATCATTGAATAAAAAGATCCATATCTTTCATAAAATTTAGAAAATAGTCCTGAGCTTAGAAATATCGGCCAAAATGTCCGTTGGAACCAGGATATCATCATCTTCAACTGAAAAAAATAAGAAAAGACAAAATTAAGCTGTAAAAAGAATATACTATAAAAGAAAATCCATATCTTCGAGAAAATGTAGAAAATAATTTCGAGCTCAGAAAAATCCGTAAAAATGTTCGTTAGAACCAGGAGATCGCCATCTTCAACTAGAAAAATAAGAGAAGATGAAATTTGGCCAAAATATTATATTATTTAATAAAACGATCCATATCTTCCAAAAATATGGAAAATAGGCCTGAGCTCAAAAAAATCAGGAAAATGTCCTTTGGAACTGGGTGATCGCCATCTTCAACTAGAATAAATGAGAAGACAAAATTAGGCCCAAAATCATATCATTTAAAAAAAGATCGTCATCTTCAACAGTTATCTTCAACTGGAAAATAAGAGCATAAAAATTTAGATAGAAAAATCATATCAATTAATAAAAAGATCCACATCTTTCATAAAATGAATAAAATAGCACCAAACTCAGAAAATGATATACAAAAATATTTTAAGTTGAAGATGGCGAAATCCCGGTTACCACGGACATTTTATAGATGAAGATGGTGATTTTCCTGTTCCGAATTTTGTCTTCTCTTATCTTTCTGTTGAAGATGGCGATTTCCCGGTTCCAACAGATATTTTTTGGCCTAATTTTGTCTTCAATGATATCATTTAAAAAAGATCCATATATTCCAGAAAATATGGAAACTATCCAGTAGCTCAGAAATATCCGCAAAAATGTTCGTTGGAATCGGGAGATCGCTAACTTCAACTAGAAATTAAGAGAAGACAAAATTAGGCCAAAAAACCATAGCATTTAATAAAACATTCCATATCTTCCAGAAAATGTGGAAAATAGCGAGCAGCTCAGAAAAATATGCAAAAATGTCCTTTGTGACCGAGAGAAGGCCATCTTTAACTGAAACATAAGAGAAGACAAAATTAGGCCAAAAAATCATATTATTAAATATAAAGATCGCCATCTTCAACTGGAAAATAATAGAAAACAAACTTAGGTTATAAAATTCATATCGTTTAATAAAATGATCCATTTCTTCCATAAAATGTAGAAAATATGCCGGAGCTCAGAAAAACTGCAAAAATGTCCGTTGGAACTGGAAGATCGCGATCTTCAACTTAAAAATAATAGAAGACAAATTGAAGCTATAAAAATCATATCATTTAATAAAAGATCCATATCTTCCATAAAATAAAGAAAATAGAACAACGATCAGAAAATCCAAAAAATGTCCATTAGATCTAGGAGATTGCCATGTTCAACTGAAAAATAAGAGAAGACAAAATTTGGCAGTAGAAATAATATCATTTTAATATAAATATTCTTATTTTCCATAAAAAGTAGAAAATATCTCGGAGCTCAGAAAAATCCGCAAAAATATCCGTCGGAACCTGGAGATCACCAAATTTAAGGAAAAAGAAGAAGAAAAATTAGGTCAAAAATCATACCATTTAATAAAATGATCGATCTCTTCCACATAATACATACAATAGGTTATATCTCAGAAAATCCGTAAAAATATCTATTGGTTCCAGGAAATCGCCATCATTAGCAAAAAAATAAGAGAAGACAAATTTTGGCCAAAATATCTTATCATTTAATAAAACGATCGATGTCTTCCAGAAAATTCAAGGAATAACCCCGAGTCAGAAATATCTGCAAAAATGTCCGTTGGAACTAGGAGACCGCCATCTTCAAGTGAAAAATAAGAGAAGATAAACGTAGGCTATAGAATCATATAATTTAATAAAAATATCCATAACGACAATAAAACATAGAAAATAGCCTCTTGGTTAGAAAAATCCCAAAAAATTTCCGTTGGAACCAGGAGATCGCCATCTTCAATTGATAAATAAGGAAAGACAAAATTAGGATAGAAAAATCATATCATTTACTAAAAAGATCTAAATCTTACAGAAAATGTAGAAACTAGTACCGTGCTCAGGAATTTCAGCTAAAATGTCGTTGGAACTGGGATATTGACATCTTCAACTAAAAAAAATAAGAGAAGACAAAATTAGCCTACAAAAATCTAATAAAAAGATCCAAATCTTCGTGGAAATGTAGAAAATAGTCCCGAGCACAGAAAAATCCACAAAAATGTCTTTGGAACCGGAAGATCGCCATCTTCAACTAGAAATAAGTGAAGACAAAATTAGGCCAAAATATCATACCATTTAATAAAACGATCTACGTCTTCCAAAAGTGTGGAAAATAGGCAGGAACTCAAAAAAATCCGCAAAAAATTCCATTGGAACCGGGAGATCGCCATCTTCAACTAGAAAATAAAGAAGACAAATTTATGCTAGAAAATTCATATCATTTAATAAAAAGATCGATACCTTTCATAAAATGTATAAAATAGCACTAAGCTCAGAAAATGATATAAAAAATCTTTTCAGTTGAAGATGGTGATATCCCGGTTACAATGTGCATTTTTATAGATGAAGGTGGAGATTTCCCGGTTCCAAATTTTGTCTTCTCTTATATTTTAGTTGAAGATGATGATTTCCCGGTTCAAACAAACATTTTTTTGGCCTAATTTTGTCTTCTCCGATATCATTTAATAAAACGATCAATATCTTTCAGAAAATGTCGAAAATAGCCTGGAGCTCAGAAATATCCAACAAAATGTCCGTTGGAATAGGGAGATCGCCAACTTCAATGGAAAATAAGAGAAGACAAAATTAGGTCAAAAATCATATCATCTAATAAAACGATCCATATCTTCCAGAAAATGCGCAAAATGACGCGGAGCTAAGAAAAATCCACAAAAAAGTCCTGGGACCAAGAGAATGCCATCTTCAACAAAAATATAGTAGAAGACAAATTAGGCCAAAAAATCATATCATTCAATATAAAGATCGCCATCATCAATTGGAAAATAAGAGAAGACAAACTTTGGTTATAAAATCATATCATTTAATAAATAACATCATTTAAAATATCCCGGAGTTTAGAAAATTCACAAAAATGTCCATTGGAATCGGGAGATTCCATCTTCAACTTAAAAAAATTGAAGACAAACTTGAGCAATAAAAATCATATCATTTAATAAAAACATCCTTATCTTCCATAAAATAAAGAAAATAATAACGAACTCAGAGAATGCGAAAAAATTTCTTTGGGACGGAGAGCTCGCTATGTTTAACTGAAAAATAAGAAAAGACAACATTTGGTAATAAAAATCATTTCATTAATATAAACATTCTTATTTTCCATAAAATGTTGAAAATATCTTCGCGCTCAGAAAATCCGCAAAATCACCGGGAAATCGCTAAATTTAACAAAAAAAAGTCAAAATTCAGCCAAAAAATCACAACATTTAATAAAACGGTCGATATCTTCCAGATAATGCAGAAAATATCTCAGAGCTCAGAAAAATCTGCAAAAATATCTGTTGGAACCGGGATATCACCATCATCACTGAAAAAATATATATGAGAAGATGAAATTAGGTCAAAAAGCATATCATTTAATAAAACGATCGATATCTTTCAGAAAATACAGAAAATAGCCTCGAGGTCAGAAAAATTTGCAAAAGTTTCGTTGGAACTGGGAGACCGCCATCTTCAAGTGAAAAATAAGAGAAGATAAAATTTGGCTAGAAAAATCATATAATGTAATAGAAAGATTCATATCTTCCAGAAAATGTAGAAATAATCCAGAGCTCAGAAAAATCCGCAAAAAATGTGTGTTGGAACCGGTAGATCAAAATCTTCAACTGGAAAAAAAGAGAAGCCAAAATTAGGCCAAAATATCATATTATTTAATAAAACAATCCATATCTTCCAAAAATGTGGAACATATGCCACAGCTCAGTAAAATCCGAAAAACTGTCTGTTTAAACTGGGAGATCGTCATCTTCAACCGAAAATTAAAGAAGACACAATTAGGCCAAAAATCATATCTTTTAATAAAAAGATATACACCTTTCAAAAATGTATAAATTAGGATTAAGCTCAAAAAACGGGAAAAATGTCTATGGGAGCCAGGTGATCGCCTAAAAAAGAGAAAACAAAATTAGGCCCGAAAAATCATATCATCTAATTAAACGATCCAAATCTTCCAGAAAGTGCGCAAAAATAGCTCGGAGGTCAAATAAATCCACAGAAATATCTTCCAGAAAATGTGTAAAATAGCCCAGAGCTCAGAAATATCTGCAGAAATATCGGTTGAAACCAGGAGATCGACATCTTCAACGAAAAATAAGAGAAGACATAATTATAACCTAAAAAATCATATCATTAAATATATATACCCATATCTTCCATAAAATGCAGAATATGGCACCAAGTTCAAAAAAATCGCAAAAATATCCATTAGAACCGGGAGATCGCTATGTACAGCTGAAAAAAATTAGAGAAGACGAAATTATGCCATAAAAATCATATCATTTAATATAAAGATCCATAGCTCATAGAAAATTTAGAAAATAGCCCAGAGATCACAAAAATCAGCAAAAATGTCCGTTGGAACCAGGAGATTGCCATCATCAACAAAAAATCTAAGAGAAAACAAAATTAGACAAAAAATCATAGCATTTAATAAAACGATCGTTACCTTCAATAAAATACAGAAAAAAGCTCCGAGGAAAGAAAAATTCGCCAAAATTTCCGTTGGAACCGGGAAACATGCATCTTCTATTGAAAAATAAGAGAAGACAAATGTAGGCTATAAAAATCATATCATTTAATAAAAAGATTCATATCTACTATAAAATGTGGAAAATAGACTCAAGTTTGGAAAAATCTGCTAAAATTTTTGTTTGAACAGGGGGATCGCCATCATCAATTGAAAAATAAGAAAAGACAAGATTAGCCTAGAAAAAACATATCATTTAATTAAAATTATACAAAACTTACAGAAACTGTTGAAAATAGTCCCGAACTCAGAAATATCGGGCAAAATTCCATTGGAACAGGAATATCGCCATCTTCAACTTAAAAATAAAAGAAGATAAAATTAGGCTACAAAATCATATAATGTAATAGAAAGATTCATATCTTCCAAAAAATGTAGAAAATAATCACGAGGTCAAAAAAATCCGCAAAAAATGTCCGTTGGAACCAGGATATCGTAATCTTCAACTGGAAAAAAAGAAAGCCAAAATTAAGCCAAAATATCATATTTGTTGTGAATGGAAATAACCAGAGTCGGTTAGGATTGCGGGTATCTTAGAGATATGCCCATATCTATGTATTCTATCTTTCTACTCTCCTACCATGCCTATAAATAAAGGGCTGGGGGTTCCTCCCTCAGTAGTTGATTCATAACACGTTATCAGCACGAGACTCTAGAAAAATTTTTCTTTCCACAAATTTTTCGTTCGTTGCGAAGGCGAAGGCGAGATGAGACGGGAGATCCACGTGCGCGGTGCAAGGCTTCCTAATTCAAGCGTCGTCATCCGCGTTGGGCTTTGTTCAACCGTCGCTATATCCGGAGGACGGATAGAGAGGTAAAATCACTAAAAACGATGTTTTTAATCTTACTTATGATTTCTCTACCCCTAGATCTCGCAAGATCAACACGGGAATTTGCTAGATCGCCTTAAAACGACGAAATTTTCGTCCCAAAACCCAATTTTTACGGTTCCCCCCTCACCGTCCATGGCCGCCCCCTTAGGGGAGGCGGCCGGCGCCGTGCCTCGCCCCCCTACAGGGGGGCGGCTGGTGCCCTGCCGTTGTCTCCCCTGCAAGGGGGGCGATGGTCGGCTGTCCCCCCTGCAGGGGGGCGACGGCTGCCCGTACCATCACTCCCCCTGCAGGGGGCCGACGGCCCTACCATCCCCCTTGCAGGCGGCGGCGCCCCTGCCGCTGTCCCCCCTGCAGGGGGCGGTGACGGCCCGTCGCCGCCCCCCTACAGGGGGCCGGCGGCCCCGCCGCCCCCTTGCAGGGGCGGCCACCGCTCCCCCCTCCGCCATTTCGGTGGCTGTACGGGGGCGGCGGCGGCTAACCCTAGTCGCTGCCTCAAAACCATATTGGGCCTCTGAGCCCATATTAATAAAAAAAATGACTGCGGGCCTGAAGCCTGCAGCCAATCTGTGGGCTTCAGGCCCGCAGGCCAATTTTTCTTCAAAAAAAAGAAGTATGTGGACGAAGGCTGAAAATAAGTCTTTAAAAGATTTTTGGGGCTAAAATAAATAATTAAATAGGGCATCTGTGGGCCTATAAATTCGTGAAAAATCTCGGTACATTATGGGGCAGTTATTTGGGTATATAAGTGTGTATTGGGGACTTTTGGGGGTCATTTGGGATGATTTAAAAAGGAAAAACCTTTTCCTTCTACATCAAAAATGTCATTTTGGGATCTTATTCAATTTGATTGATTAAACCCACATATTGGGATCTTATTCAATACAACCTTGCATCGAATGATTTTTTTCCCGTAAAATCATCTTTAGATGCTTTACATCACTGGCTTATTCTGTGGATATTATATGCGTGGTTGTGCATTATATTTAAAACTTAATAATTAGGAAGATCCTGCGACCGCTCTGCCGTTAGTCACCTAACCTAACGGTGTATGACGTTGCCCAGTGGTCCAATAATTATTAAGTGATTAAATGATTTATCCTCATGCGAATATTAAATGCCTGTGATGCCTGTGATGAAAATGTCTGATGAAAATATCTGATGAGCACAAATTTTCTGCATGGATGGCTAATTGTGGTTTTTGGATCGGCTGTTTAAGTCCCACATTTTATTTTCCTGCACTTTTCTTTTACTTTTGAGAGAAATTGTAGTGAGGAAATTTTATAAATGTCCAAGACCAAAGACCATTTTCCATGGAGACGGAGGCCACAATTGAGGCTAAAGATCTTATATGGGACCCACGGGGGTTTCCAAAGTTGTAATTTCTCTTTAAAGCTTTCATTTGTGTAATATGGACTGTAATGGGACTTTGGACTATTATTTATATGGGACTGGCCGATCCACGCAATTAGCCCTTCATATTAAAATTGCCTCCGCATGAAAGTGTAGGCTCCGCAGACTTCCCCAGACTATGAAGTGTATCCTGAAAATCTCCATGAATGATGGTCTGGTGCGTATCCTGAGGTGAAGGGTATATGACCTGCTGCACTGAAATAGAGGGAAGGTCTGGCTCAGGCTCCGTCATGGTCTGTAAACTCACTCCCTCACCCAAATCATCATCATCATCATCAAAGTAAGCCATCTCAGCAGTCCTTCCCATGCACTCATACACCTCAAAATGGGTGGATGTAGTAGGCGAGAAACATAACTCAGGCTCTCCAATATCATCCATATCGCTTGTGCCTTCACATGCATCCACCACAACATCACCACCAACATAAAAATGCATCGTGTCATCAACATGGTCGACACGCACCCCATTATCCATCTCATCTGACTCCTCAAAATGTGGACATTCAGCTTCATCTACTTTCTCCACTGCACCACATCATCATGTTCTGCTTGTTCCTCCGTATGACCATAATGGAATGAGCCCTCAGCTGGCTCCTCAAGCTGTTGGGGTTTTGGCGGACCCCCAGAGCTCGGATATGTGTCCGTCCTAAGTCGGACGGACCACAGAGGCACGAATGCGCAGCGAAAAACGGAAATTCAAAATTTCCAGACTAGCTAAACTATTTAGCTAGGCTCTGGGGAGCCAGAACCTAGCCCGATCTATGCCAACTTGGGGTGGATCTGACCACCCCAAGAGGGATCTACTCTAAAGCGACTAATTAAATCTACACTACAAATTACTTAACCACATACCCAGAATCTTGGCCCTGGAGCAGGCAAGATGTACCGCACCGTCTTCAGAAGCTCCTCGTAGCCGAGCCGCCTTGACTCGAACCGCCTGAGCCGCCTCGCACCCTCGCATCGATCTGCCCGAGCTGACTTTCGCCTCCGAGCCGATCACACGTGGTAGAAAGTTTCACTTGAGAAGAACCCACGTCTTAGACGTCCGGATCAAGAATCCAAACCCCCTTCGTAGTCTTGCTAGGACTACTCTGAAGAACAGGAAGAGAGAGAGAATTTAGTCGCCGATTGAGCTTGCTCTAAAAATCTGGAGCTACTCGATCGATGGCTTGGTGTGTTTTTCAACGAGGAGAGTGCACCCCTATTTATATAGGGAGTCGGCACTCACTCTCTCGTTGTGAGCAATGTGGGACATTCCACAAGAGGGAGAAAAATCAATTTAGACAATTTGGCTTAATTTCAAGTTAAAGTGAGCTTTTCAAAAGGCAAACTTTAACTAATTAATCCTCCTTGCACATTAAACTTCAGACACCAAACAAGCTATCAATTCGAAAAGCTTCGAATGGTGAACGCATAGGAACCGACGGCGACGAATTTCGACTTCGTTTGACCCCTCAAACAATTGTTCAAAGTTGAGCAAATTACCAAAATCTGTAGCCGTCATTTGGGGTTTCTAAAAAAACCCTAAATGAATTAAGTTGCGGGCACGCCCGCTAAGCTTAGCGGGCGCGCCCGCTGCGCAGCGGGCAGCGCCCGCATGCAGCGGGCACTGGCCTGCTGCATGCAGCGGGTCGTGACCGCTACAATAGCGGGCGCTGGCCCGCTGTGCAGCGGGCCATGCCCGCTGCAGCCAGCGGGTGCCCACCCGCTGTTGCAGCGGGCTGCGCCCGCTGTGCAGCGGGCGTGCACCTGCTGCAGCCAGCGGGCTGCGCCCGTTTGCCTTGCCTATGGGCTTTTTAGCCCAGTGGGTCTCACCCATTTCTCCTTGGACCGTTTTCGCGTTTCCGGGCTCGTTTGAGCTCCCATTTGGACAAGGTTTGAACCTGTGTTTAGACCGGGACGATCCCGTCATCCAGGTAACCCTTTCCAACATGTTTGTTCCTACTAAATTTGTCGTAACCAATTTACGACACGTTTAATCTTTGGTTTGCATCAAATGCAACGTTTGTCCTTATTTGCTATTGCGACTAACTTTCACAACTTGACTTGTGAATATCATCAAATGATTTTCTCTCAATTAATATTCCTATTACTAAGACACGAACACTACTCGGTGTGAGACCCTACAGCCTGACCTTACTACAGGTTGGGGCTCGGAACCCCTAGACGATGGTCACTACGAGCAGTAGCTGTCGCCTCTGTTTCAGAATCATCATAACGTGATCGACCCTTTGACAAAAGCATCATTGGGTTTACATTGGCTGTGTCAGTGATGAACTTCATTAGTCGTAGTCCCTTCGTTAGGGTATGGTTTACTGTCAACCCTATTAGACAACATTGGTCAGTATACGGCGGTCTTTATTGTACAAGCGTTGTACTTCTTACAACGCACCCTGGCCGAGGATTAACGTAAAGACTGTACTGAGCCTGTAACACTAACTTCCCTTTAACGGAAGTGACGAATCCCATCTTAGTCATTTACTCGCCTCGAGAGCTTCGGGTGCAGCTCAACCTAAGATCTTTCAGCAGGCCTAGCCTCGAGGCTAGATCATAGGTCTAAGCTACACCGTTCACTCACAATTTTGAACAAACGAATTCAGGTCTTAAGGACCAGCTAACCTATCATCACCCTAGAGTTATTAAAGACAGTTCAGTTAAAGTTAACCAGTTAATAACTCTTATGTGGTCGTTCAGTGAACTCGGCCTCTAATGAGCACCTGTGTCTCGTCTTCGACTTCACCAAGTCGAATGACTATGAGATCATCATTACCCTAAGGTAAGACTAAGACACAATGGTCTATCCGATGTGTCGATATCCAGTTCTTGACACATCTATGACCACGAACCGTTTAAGACTTATGTTTATATTCGGTCGCTTACTTACTCATAATCGAGATCTCATCTAGATACGTAAGGACCTAACTATAAGTCTATGGATATTATCTAAGTATATTAATACGAACGATTTTATACTTAGAATAATACGTACCATATACCGTATGAACAAGACGTATACTTAGGATAAATTACCTTATGGGCACATATTCTCCTACATAAGCTGGTCCTGGACCTGCTGACTGTCTCCTCATACTCTGCAAGGTCCCTCAGGTAACACCATGAATCCTCGGTCGAATAATCAAAGAACTCTCCACCGTAGCTCATCTGCACGAAATCTCGCCCAGATGGTGATAATCCTGTATAAAATATCTGCAAGAGGTGATCCTCGTGGAAACTCTGGTATGGGCACGCAAGCACCAAATCAGTGAACCTCCACAAAGCCTGATGATAGGCCTCCCACTCAGCTTGGGTAAATCTCGCTATGTGCTACTCCATGGCATGCCGCCCCTGTACCTGCTCCAAGAAAATAGGAAAAAACACTCGGAGAAATTCAGCCTGAAATGACAACCAAGTAAAATGTGAGTCAAGAGACAATGAATCAAACCACAATCTAGCATCATCAAGTAAAGAAGAGGGAAAAAAATATAAAGTATATGCAATCATCAAAAATTTTCCCACCAAGACATGAAAATATCCAATCTTCAAACTTTTTCAAATGTAAATGAGGGTTCTCCCACTCCGTACCATAAAAGTATGGCGGGAGTGGGATATCCTCCAAATCAATGTCGAAAAAGTCTGAAGATGATGCCATTTTGTTGTTAAAAACATTTTCTCAAGAAAACGAGAATAACAACCAAAAGTCTCAATAAGAGGAAAATAAATAAAATGGAAAGACACAACACTTAGAGATAGAAGTATCACACTAAAACTTTCGAAATCAATCAAAATATGCTACTAATAGAAACCGTTGTCCCCGGCAACGGCGCCAATTGATTGCGACGGGAAGGACGCGCAAGTGCACGCCTTCCACTCCCAAGCGTAGGAGTGTCAATGCAATAAAAATAACTGATGAGTACCGGGTCGGATCACAGGGACAAGTCGTTCTATATTCACAAAATTGATCGATAAAGAAAAAATAAAGTGTGTTACAACCACCACGCTAACGGTGGATAAGTGTCAAAAAAAGTGTGGTGAAACTAAAATCCTATCCTAAGTGGGTAGGGTTAGAGAACCAAAAGTGGAGTTAGGATAGCTAGGAGAGAAAGCATAGGTTGTGGGTTCACTAAGATTGGTGTTAATCAAGCTCTAATTACCACATATAACTCAATTGATCATCCGGCTAAGGACACTCAATCGGAAAATTTAGCTTTAAAGAACACAACAATTAGCAATAGGGATGGATATATTATCATGGCACTAATCAAACTAGGAACATGGATTCATCTCGAATTGTGCCCTTTCGGGTCTT
>JAULAV010008049.1:0-24988 GCA_030789695.1 Scilla litardierei | reverse complement strand
TCTATCTTTCTACTCTCCTACCATGCCTATAAATAAAGGGATGGGGGTTCATCCCCCCGTAGTTGATTCGTAACAATATTATTTAATAAAACGATCCATACTCCAAAAATGTGAAACATAGGCCACAGCGGAAAAATTAGATAAAATCCGAAAAACTGTTCGTTTAAACCGGGAGATCGTCATCTTCAACCGAAAAATTAGAGAAGACAAAATTAGGCCAAAAAATCATGTCATTTAATAAAAAGATCTATACCTTTCAAAAATGTACAAATTAGGACTAAGCTCAGAAAAACCGGAAAAATGTCTATGGGAACTGGATCGCCTAAAAAGAGAACAAAAGTAGGCCCAAAAAATCATATCATCTAATAAAACGATCCATTTCTTCCAGAAAGTGTGCAAAAATAGCCCGGAGGTTAAAGAAATCCATAAAAATATCTTCCACAAAATGTAGAAAATAGCCCAGAGCTCAGAAAAATCTGCAGAAATGTCGGTTGGAATCAGGAGATCGACATCTTCAAAGGAAAATAAGAGAAGAGAAAATTAGAACCTAAAAATTATTTCATTAAATATATATACACATATCTTCCATAAAATGTAGAAAATAGCACCAAGCTCAAAAAAATCGCAAAAATGTCCATTAGAACTGGGAGATCGCCATGTACAACTGAAAAAATAAAAGAAGACAAAATTATGCCATAAAAATCATATCATTTAATATAAAGATCCATAGCTTACAGAAAATTTAGAAAATAGCCTGGATATCACAAAAATACGCAAAAATGTCTGTTGGAACCGGAAGATCGCCATTATCAACGAAAAATCTAAGAGAAAACAAAATTAGACAAAAAATCATAGAATTTAATAAAATGATCGTTGCCTTTCAGAAAATACAGAAAATAGCTCTTAGGAAAGAAAACTCCATAAAAATTTCCATTCGACCTGGAAAACATGCATCTTCTAGTGAAAATAAGAGAAGACAAATGTAGGCTATAAAAATCATATCATTTAATAAAAAGATATATATCTACAATAAAATGTAGAAAATAGACTCAAGTTCAGAAAAATCCGCAAAAATTTCCGTTTGAACAGGGAGATCGCTATTCAATTGAAAAATAAGAAAAGATAAAATTAGGCTAGAAAAATCATATCATTTAATAAAAATATACATATCTCACAGAAAATGTTGAAAATAGTCCCGAGCTAAGAAATATCGGGCAAAATGTCCGTAGGAACAAGGATATCGACATCTTCAACTTAAAAATAAGAGAAGATAAAATTAGGCTACAAAAATCATATAATGTAATAAAAACATTCATATCTAGAAAATGTAGAAAATAATCCCGAGCTCAGAAAAATCCGCAAAAATTGTTCGTTGGAATCGGGAGATATCCATTTTCAACATAAAAATAACAGGAGACAAACTTAAGCTATAAAAATAATATCATTTAATAAAAAAATCCACATCTTCCATAAAAAGAAAATATCACAGAGATCAGAAAATCCAAAAAAAATGTACGTTGTATCCGAGAGATCGCCATGTTCAACTGAAAAATAAGAGAAGACAAAATTTGGCAATAGAAATCATATCATTAATATAAAATTATTATTTTCCTTAAAATGTAGAAAATATCCCCGAGCTCAGAAAAATCCGCAAAAATATCCGTCAGAACCGGGAGATCGCCAAATTTAACGAAAAAAAGGAGAAAACAGAATTGTGCCCAAAAATCACATCAACTAATAAAATGATCGATATCTTCGAGATAATACAGAAAATAGGCCATATCTCAAAAAAATCTGCAAAAATATCAGTTGGTTTCGGGAAATCGCCATCATTAGTGAAAAAAAATAAAAGAAGACAAAATATGGCCAAAAATCAGATCATTTAAGAAAACGATCGATATCTTCCAGAAAATTCAGAAAATAACCTCGAGTTCAGAAAAAACCGCAAAAGATATCTGTGGGAACTCGGAGACAGCCATCTTCAAGTGAAAATTAAGAGATGATAAACGTAGGCTATAAAATCATTTCATTTAATAAAAATATCCATATCTAAAACGAAAAAAGAGCCTCAAGGTCAGAACATCCGAAAAAAATTCTGTTGGAACCGGGAGATCGCCATCTTCAATTGAAAAATAAGGAAAGACAAATTTTAGGATTTGAAAATCATATCATTTAATAAAAAGAGCTATATCTTACAGAAAATGTAGAAACTAGTCCCACGCTAAGGAATATCGACAAAAATGTCCGTTGGAACCGAGTTATTGCCATCTTTAACTGAAAAATAAGTGAAGACAAAATTAGACAACAAAAATCGTATAATGTAATAAAAAGGTCCATATCTTCGAGAAAATGTAGAAAAAATAATCCCGAGCACATGAAAATCCACAAAAATGTCCGTTAGAACTGGGAGATCGCCATTTTCAACTGGAAAATAAGAGAAGGTAAGCCGGAACTCAGAATAATCTACAAAAACTTCCATTGGAACCGGGCGATCACCATCTTCAACTGGAAAATAAAAGAAGACTAATTTAGGCTAGAAAAATTGTATCATTTAATAAAAAGATCCATATCTTTCATAAAATGTATAAAATAGCACCAAACTCAGAAAATGATATTTAAAAAAAATTTCTGTTGAATATGGCGATATCCCGGTTACAATGTACATTTTTATAGATGAAGATGGTGATTTCCCATTTTCGAATTATGTTTTCTCTTATATTTCAGTTGAAGATGGCGATTTCCCAGTTCCAACAAACATTTTGTGGCCTAATTTTGTCTTCTCCGACATCATTTAATAAAACGATCCATATCTTCCAGAAAATGTGGAAAATAGCCTGGAGCTCAGAAATATCCGTAAATATATATATATTGGAATAGGGAGATCGCCAACTTCAACTGGAAAATAAAAGAAGACGAAATTATGCCAAAAAATCATATCATTGTTGGAGATCAGTCAACCATGGCTAAAGCTCATGGTGCCATTTTATTATATCAACATGTTAATGAGGGGAGACCAATGGTCTCTAATATACCAAAGGTCCACCCCACTACCATGTAATGGGATGTTTATGGTGGATAAATGAGGGGGGAGACCATAAGTCTCCCCTACTCATAACACCCTTATCCATCCATTACTTTTGGACTTAGCATATGAATACTTCAGGATTCATGATGCTAATGGGGTGGATACTTCTGGATCCAGAGTAAACATGTTTGCCTCGTTAAAACCACAGCTGTGGAAAACCCAGTGGAAAAAACCAACAGTCTTAAGAAAAAAAGAGTACAACCTACAGGTTACTCCCCCTGATCCGTACAAGCTTCAGGCTTGTTGGTCTCTCAGCTGTCTCATCCCGATTCCTTTTATAATCTTTACAAAAATACATCTAGGCAGAGACTTAGTGAACAAATCAGCTAAATTATTACAAGACTGAATCTGCTGTATTTCACTTGTTTCTCCTTTTTTAGGTCGTGCGTCCAAAAGAATTTAGGAGATATGTGCTTCGTCTTGTCACCCTTGATTAAACCAGTCTGTAGTTGAGCTATGCAGGCTGCATTGTCCTCAAATATCGTGTTTGGCTCAAGGTCACCAGTCTTTAGGCCGGTAGTCATTAAGATGTGATGAATCACTGAACGAAGCCATACACATTCTTTGCTTGCTTCATGGATCGCGAGGAGCTCGGAATGGTTGGAAGAGATAGCTGTAGTGGTTTGCTTCACAGATTTCTAGCAGATGGCTGTACCACCGTAGGTGAACACAAAACCAGTCTGTGATTTCTCGATGTAAGGATCGGACCTGTAACCTGCAGCTGCATAACCAATTAAAGTGGGAGATCTACCTTTAGTGAAATATAATCCCAGGTCAATTGACCCTTGGAGGTAGCGCAGAAGCTGCTTAACTCCTTCCAGTGGCACTTTGTGGGCGCTGCACTATATCTGGCTAGAAGATTTACTTAGAACACTATATCGGGACGCGTACAGTTAGCTAGATATAAAAGTGCTCCAATGGCACTAAGATAAGGTACTTCAGGACCCTAACATTTTCTCCCCCTCTTCCAGCGGACGAAAGGGTGCTTATATACATCCAAGGATTTTACGACCATTGGTGTACTTATAGGATGACATGTATCCATGTGGAAATTTTTAAGTCATTTCCTTGTATATGTGGATTGGTGTAACAGGATACCACCACGTAGGTGTTCGATTTGCAAGCCAAGACAATACTTTGTTTTGCCTAGGTCTTTCATTTCAAAAGTATTCTTTAGGGCATGCAGATATCTCAGCTTCTTTGCAGGAGATCCAATGAGATTTAAGTCGTCCACATAAATGGCGACTATAACAAAACCTATTCCCGATCTTTTAATAAAGATACATGGGCAGACTTCATTATCGGTGAAACCTTACTGTGCAAGGAAATCACTCAGTCTGTTATACCACATTTTACCCGATTGCTTAAGACCATATAATGATCTTTCAAGCCTTACAGAGTAGATGTCTCGAGGTCTTTCTTCTATCTCTGGATGTAATTTATATCCTTCAGGGAGTTTCATATAGATTTCTTTATCTATATAGATATGCAGTCACAACGTCTTTGAGTTGATTTCTACGCTTTCAAAGATGATAGGCTTAATAAAAATCGGAACGTGATCGCATCCATAACAGGGGAATATGTTTGTTCATAATATATCCCCGGTCGTCGGGATAAACCTTGTGCTACAAGCCATGCTTTGTAGCGTACGATCTCGTTATTTTCATTTCATTTTCTGACGAAAACCCACTTATAACTCACAGGTTTTACACCTTTCGGTGTTTGGACTACTGGTCCAAAAACTTCGCGTTTCAAGAGTGAGTCTAGCTCTACTCCTATTGCATCGTTCCACTTTGGCCAATCATCTTTGCGTTTACATTCTGCTAGAGATCGTGGTTCGATGTCATCGTCGTAATGAGCGACGTGCACGGCAATATTGAGCGCAAAGTCGTCATCCACGACAGTGCTTTATCTGTCCAGTACCTCCCCAGTACGCACAAAATTTAATGATGTTTCTCCTATAGTTTCCTCTTCAAGGGAATATATGAGGGGAGAGGTAGCTGGTCTGAGATCAGCATCCTGTGTATGGTTCATCTTTATTTCTCCAGGATTTTTTCTTTTTCGAGGAGATTTGTCCTTCGAACCTGGTGGGCGTCCTCTCTTTAATTGAGGTACATCCGATTCTGCTGCCGGTGGGTTGCATCCATCTTTGGGGATGTGAATCCTAGCTGGCGTATTGGCAACAGGGACGCGTGATCTGACAATCTTCTGGTTATCAGTAAAATTATCCGGTAGTAAGATGAAGGATCTTCAGGATCTCATCTTCACATTGAATAGTACGCGGATCATAATGAGACAAAAGTCTTTGTGTCCCAAGAAATGGTCTCAGAAGCTTCTGGCTTCTTAGACTGTGTGCCTAGTTTAGGAAATACGTTTTCATCAAACTCATAGTCATCAAAACGTGCCTTAAATGCGTCACCCGTCAGGGGTTCAAGATATCTAATTATAGAGGGTGAATCATACCCTAAATAGATACCCAAACGATGTTGTGGACCCATTTTGGTCCTTTGAGGGGGTGCAATGGGGACGTAGACTGCACAACCAAACACTCTCAAATGAGAAATATTCGGAGGTGCACCATATGCTAGCTGCATCGACGATAAAACATGGCCACCAGAGGGCCGTATTCTGATAAGCGATGCGGCATGCAATATGGCATGGCCCCAACATCCACAGGCAACTGAGATTGCATCAGCAATGGACATGCAATCCATTGCAGTCTCTTTATCAGATATTCTGCTAACCCATTCTGGGTGTGAACATGTGCTACTGGATGTTCAACTTCAATGCCAATTGCTTGGCAGTAGTCTTGAAAGACTTGAGAAGTGAATTCTCCCGCATTATCAAGACGAAGTTTCTTGATATGGTTTTCCGGGAAATGAGCCCACAACTTAATAATTTGTGCCAAAAGCTTTGAAAAAGCTAGGTTGCGGGGTGGACAAGAGGCACACATTAGACCATTTTGATGATGCATCTATCAGTACCATAAAGTACCGAAATGGGCCACTTGCTGGGTGAATAGGCCAGCAAATATCCCCATGTATTCTCTCCAAGAAGCTAGGAGATTTTAATCCCACTTTCAATAGGGATGCTCTCGTTATTAATTTACCCTTGAAACAAAGCAGACATGGAAAATCACTTTTCTGAAGAATCTTCAGGTTCTTCAGATTATGTCCTAAAGATTGGGTGATGATACGGTGCATCGTTGCCGATCCAGAGTGACCAAGTCTGTTATGCCAGAGTTTGAATTCTGGAGATGAAAGGCACGTCTGGTGCACAGTCAAATTAGCTTCTATAGGTTTAATATAAGTATGATAGAGACCCAAAGGGAGTCCCTTAAATCGTTCTAAGATAGTTTTAAACCGTCTTTTTGACGAGTAACATACATATATTCATCCTCATGTATATCTATAGTTTCTAAGTGATATCTGTTTAAACGATTATCTTTGAAACTTAATATATTCCTATTTGATTTAGGAGAGAAAAGTGCATCTTTTATTATTAGTCTTTTGTTATTTGGGAGCATAACCATTGCTTTACCAGATCCTTCAATTATGTTAGATAATCCTGAAATAGTAATGGCAGGACCATCATAATTATTTAAGCTAATAGTTTTTTCTTGAAGGATTGTGTGCATCGAGGCACTGTCCACTAGGCACTCACACTTCATCTATAGATAATGAAATCAATACTTTAATTAAAGGAAGACATTCATTTATTGAAAAAGTAAAGATTAAACCAACTACAGATGACAAAGTAAATGCATAATAGATAAAAATGACATCAATATAGGATGTCTTCATTCTCGAAGTCATCCAGTATGAACTTGGATGTCGACAGGGTGTCCACCAGATTTGTTTCAACGGGAGACATCAGGCTCGTCTGATACAGATCTTGGAGGTGTCGTGGAGTACGACAGTTTTTGGACCAATGTCCAGTCATGCCACATCTGTGGCATTTGTCCTCCCAAGTATTGTTGGGAATAGACGTTTGTCCAGTGTTCTTTTTCTTCCACTAGAGTTTCTTCTTTCCCTCATTTTTTGTTGCTTTGGGAAGGGATGTTGTGCTGGGGAGGACCTCTGGCCTGCCTCTTAGGGAGTTTCCCTTTGTTGAATTTTCCCTTCTGTTTGTTCTTCTTCTTCTGGGAAGAAACTCTGTGAGCCTCAAGGAGAGAAGATGAGCCTGCAGGGCATAGGTTATGGGTGGCCAGTAGTAACTCTCTATTCTGCTCCGCCATGAGAAGGCAGGAGTGCAGGTCAGAGTCCTTAGTGAACTTGCATTCACGGTACTGTTGCATGAGGATCGCATTCTTCTCATGTAAGGATGTGTAAGTCTTTTCCAACATGCATTCTTCCGTCACTTGTTCGCCACACAGCTTCAGGCGTGAGGTGATATTATAAAGTGCTGAGTTATACTCAGTAACGAACTTGAAGTCATGTAGATGGAGATTTTCCCACTTATAACGTGCACGTGAGAGGATCACATCTTTCTGATGTTTATACTTGTCCTCCAGTGCAGTCCACAACTCAGTGGGTCTTCAACAGTGAGATACTCAGCCTTCAGGGTCCGATCAATATGTCGTCTGATATAGATTATGGCTTTTGACTTATCTACATCAGAGACTTGTGGTGTAGAAGCTGCCTCAGCAGTGCCTATTGTCGTGGGCACAGGAGTAGAGATTGTGGCCATTAGGCCCTGTCTGCGTAAATGGAACTTCAGGTCCACATACCAGCTCAGATAATTCTTTCCATCCGCATCGAGAACTTCAAAGTCAACGCTCTATATTTTTGCCATTTTATCTATGCATTTAAAATGACATGAATTAATAAAACATATTAGAAATTCATGTAAATCTAATAAATTAGTTGCATGGATCGACCAGTCACCATATAATAAAGTACAAAGTCCAAAATTATACAGTCTAGGAAATACAAACGACTAAAATAAAAAATTACAACTTGGAAACCCATTGGGGTCCCTGCAAATTTGCAATTTGGCCTCCGTCTTCTAGGAATAAAACTTTGGTCTTTGGCTTTATACAAAGTATATCCTCACTACAATTTCTCTCAAAAAAGAAAAGAAAATACGAGGAATATGAAATGGTGACAAATTGGCCGATCCAAAACCACAACGTAATTTATTAAATATCCACGCAATTTATAAATTATGCAACAAACGTAGGCATAAATAATTGTGCATCATCACATGCTTATCAAATTTAATTTAATCAACATCGCACGTAATATATGGAGAAATAAAAAATATTTAATAATTACTTGGGCCACGTGGAGACATATCATGCACCGTTAGGTTAGATAACTAACGGCAGAGCGACCTCAGGACCGTCCATAATTATTAAATAAAAAAATCTTATTTATCCAAATTATGCAGATAGTGATGTTATTGATATTATATGGACCACAAAGAAATAATATCCCAAAATGAATATTAATGCAACACATCAATTTATCTAGATTTTTCAGAATTTCCAATAATAACCTGATATTTTCTGATATTCTTCTAGAATTAATAGAAATTTTTTGAGTTTAAATTTATATTTAAATCAGAAGAATAACATAACCCAATTATGTCAATAAAAAGCCCTTTGGCTTGCTGCAGGCTGCAGGCCAAACAGACAAAAAAATCTCAATTTTTATTTATAATAAATGGGTAAATGGGCTAATAGCCCATATGATAAGTGATGCAAAAATATTTGCATGAGAATAATGTTGAGAGAAACCCAGTGTTAATTTTTAGGCGCTGGTTTTAAGTACTCCCTAAACAACTTAAAGAAATGTTTGGGTTCCTGTAACATCTTAAGTGCATAATTGCATGAGAATAATGTTGAGAGAAAACTAGTGTTAATTTTAAGTACTAGACTTATTCTTAGAAATCATCTCTACTATTATAATTACAGTTTTCCCTTCAGAGTTGGAACTGGGATTTCTCTTCGAGATGTTGTGGGCGGACTAGTAACAGATACTCTGGGTCAAATTTTTTTTAATATAAAAGCATTAAAATTTAACTTGATAAAAAATCTAATCTTCCAATAAATTCGTACTTAAACCAAATTCAAATGACATGTCACATCTTTATTAAAATCAGCACTACTAATCCTCAGTTTCTAATGGCATGACATCATTAAATAGTTCATAAATGTCAAAGCCCATCATTTATCCAAATCAAATACATAATAAAACTGTGCAAATTTTTATTTCACTTCGCATGCATTTGCATATGGTCAAAACTCTCGTATGATTTTGAACATCACATATGTCACACAGATGCGTCTACGTTGACAGGGGCGTGACACACTGATACTCAATAAATTCATAAAGATGCATAGAGTATGCATGTCCTGCACAAGTGCTACATTTCTTCCTAGTCTACCAAATTAGGGGAATTTTGGTGAAAACAATATTGATTTTTTTCTATTCTTTATATGTTGATTTAAGTAAATCAATCAACATACATATGGAAAAAATAGAATACGGTCCATAATATATATCTACGAGATTAGAATTTTTATCTCTAGATCAAAGATCTGGGGAAGAACAAATAAAATCCTTAGATACAAATCCCCGCTCCCGCAATCAGTGAAAGAAATCAGTCGATCGTTGTCGCAAAAGCTTTGCCGTAACTACAAGATTCCTTTGCAAGAGGGAAATTTTGTTTGCTCAGAAAAAAATTTCTGTTAGAGCGAAGTCATGCTGATAACGTGTTGGAGATCAATTAACCATGGCTATAGCTCATGATGCCATTTTATTATATCAACATGTTAATAAGGGGTACCAATGGTCTCTAGTATACCAAAGGTCCACCTCACTACCATGTATGGGGTATTTATGGTGGATAAATGAGGCGGGAGACCCTAAGTCTCCCCCACTCATAACAATCATTTATTAAAACGATCCATATCTTCCAGAAAATGGGGAAAATAGCGCAAAGCTCAGAAAAATCCGCAAAAATGCCCTTTGGGACCAAGAGAATGCCATCTTCAACTAAAATATAAGAGAAGACAAAATTAGTCCAAAAAATCATATCATTCAATATAAAGATCGCCATCTTCAATTGGAAAATAAGAGAAGACAAAATTTGGTTATAAAAATCATATCATTTAATTAAAAGATTCATATCTTCCATAAAATATATAAAATAGCTCTGAACTCAAAAAAATCCGCAAAAATGTCCGTTGGAACCGGGAGATCCCTTTTTCAACTTAAAAATAATTGAAGACAAACTTGAGCAATAAAAATCATATCATTTAATAAAAAGATTCATTTCTTTAATAAAATAAAGAACATATCAACAAGCTCAGAAAATCCAAAAAAATGTTCGTTGGAACCGGGAGATCGCTACGTTCAACTGAAAAAATAGATGACAAAATTAGGCTATAAAAATCATATCATTTATTTAAAAGATCCATAACTTTACGTAAATTTAGAAAATTTCCCGGAGCACAAAAAAATCTGCCAAAATGTATATTGGAACCGGGAGATCAACATCTTCAACCAAAAAATAAGAAAAGAAAAAATAAGGCCAAAAAAATCATATCATTCAATAAAAAATTTCATCACTTCCCGAAAATGAAAAATAACCACAAGCTCTGAAAATTGCGCAAAAAATGTTCGTTTGGACCAGAGATTGCCATCTTCAACTAAATAATAAAATAACAAAAAATTAGTTTATAAAAATCATATCATTTAAAACAAACATGCATATCATACAGAAATTGTAGAAAATAGATCGAAGCCCAGAAAAATCCATAAAAATGTATGTTGGAACCTGGAGATCGTCATCTTCAACAGAAAAATAAATGAAGCCAAAATTCATATCAATTAATAAAAATATACATATCTGCCATAAAATGTAGAAAATAGCCCCGAGCTCAGAAAAATCCTTACAAATGTCCGTTGGAACTAGGAGATTGCCATATTCAATTAAAAATGAGCTGACAAAATTAGGCCAAAAAAATTGTATCCTTTAATAAAAAGGTTCATGTCTCTCAGAAAATGTACAAAAAGCCCCAAACTAAGAAAAATCCACAAAAAAAATGTAGGAACGTGGAGATCGCCATCTTCAACTAAAAATAAGATTAGATAAATTTAGGATATAAAAATCATGTCATATAATATAACGATTCTTATCTTCCCGAAAGTGTAGAAAAAAGCCCCGAGCTCAGATAAATCCGCAAAAATATCTATTGGTACCGTGAGATCGCCATTTTCAACTAGAAAATAAGAGAAGTCAAAAATGAAAGCAAAATATCATATCATTTAAAAAAATGATCCATATCTTCCAAAAATGTGGAAAATAAGCCGGAGCTCAGAAAAATCCGTAAAAATGTCTGTTGGAATCGGGAGATTGCCATCTTCAACTGGAATATAAGAGAAGACAAAAGTAGGCTAAAATATTTTATCATTTAATAAAAAGATCGACATCTTCAACAAGAAATTAAGAGAAGACAAATTTAGGCTAGAAAAATCATATCAATTAATAAAAAGATTCATATATTTCATAAAATGAAGAAAATAGATCAAGCTCAGAAAATGATATATAAAAATCTTTTCTGTGAAGATCTCAAATATCCCAGTTACAACGGACATTTTTATAGATGAAGATGGCGATTTTCCGGTTTCGAATTTTGTCTTCTCTTATATTTCAGTTGAAGATGGTGATTTTCCGGTTCCAACGGACATTTTTTGGACTAATTTTGTCTTCTCAGATATCATTTAATAAAATGATCCATATATTCCAAAAAATGTGAAAAATAGCCCTGACATCAGAAATATCTGCAAAAATGTCCGTTGGAACCGGGAGATCACCAACTTCTACTGGAAAATAAGAGACGATAAAATTAGGCCAAAAATCATACAATTTAATAAAACGATACCTATCTTCCAGAAAATGGGGAAAATAGCCTGGAGCTCAGAAAATTCCGCAAAATTGTCTGTTGTGATTGAAAGAATGCCATCTTCAACTGAAAAATAAGAGAAGACAAAATTAGGCCAAAAAATCATATCATTCAAAATAAAGATCGCCATCTTCAACTCGAAAATAAGTGAAGACAAATCATAGATGACAAACTTAATAAAAATCCGCCAAAAATGTCTGTTGGAACCAGAAGATCGCCATCTTCAACTTAAAAATAATAGATGACAAACTTAAGCTATAAAAAGCATATCATTTAGTAAAAAGATCCATATCTTCCATAAAATAAAGAAAATAGCACAGAGCTAATAAACTCCACAAAAATTTTTGTTAGAACCGGGAGATCGCTATGTTCAACTGAAAAATAAGAGAAGACAAAATTAGGCAATAAAAATCATATCATTTAATATAAAGATTCTTCTTTTCCAAAAATGTAGAAAATATCCCCGAACTAAGAAAAATCCGCAAACATAACCGTCAGAACCAGGAGGGCGCAAAATTTAATGAAAAAGAGAGAAGGAAAAATTTCGCAAAAATATCATATCATTGAATAAAACGATCAATATCTTTCAGATAATACAGAAAATAGCCCAGAGCTCAGAAAAATCTTCAAAAATATTCGTGTGAACCGGGGATTGCCATCATCAACGAATAATTTAAGAGAAGATAAAATTTGCCAAAAAACCATAACATTTAATAAAATGATCATTATCTACCAGAAAATACAGAAAATAGCCCCAAAGTCAAAAAAATCTGCAAAAATTTCTGTTGGAACCAGGAAACTGTCACCTGCAAGTGAAAAATAAGAGAAAACAAAAGTAGACGCTAAAAATTATATCATTTAAAAAAAAGATCCATATCGACAATAAAATATAAAAAATAGCATCGAGTTCAAAAAATCCGCTAATATTTACGTTTGAACTGGAAGATCGCCACCATCATTTGAAAAATAAGAGAAGACAAAATTAGGCTATAAAAATTATATCATTTAATAAAAGATCCATATCTTACTGAAAATGTAGAAAATAGTTCCGACCTCAGAATTATCGGCCAAAATGTCTGTTTATCCCGGGATATCACCATCTTCAATTGAAAAATAAGTGAAGACAAAATTGGGCTACAAAAATCATATAGTGTAATAAAAGATCCATACATTCCAGAAAAGTAGAAAATAATCCCGAGCTCAGAAAAATCTGCAAAAAATGTCCGTTGGAATTGGGTGATCTTCAACAAAAAAAATAAGAGAAGACATAATTAGGCCAAAATATCATTTCATTTAATAAAACGATCCAAATCTTCCAAAAATGTGGAACATAGGTTAGAGCTTAAAAAATCCGCAAAAATGTCCGTTTGAACTAGGTGATTGCCATCTTCAATTGGAATATAAGAGAAGTCAAAAGTAGGCCAAAACATCATATCATTTAATAAAAATATCGTCATCTTCATCTGGAAAATAAGAGAAGACAAATTTAGGATAGAAAAATCATTACAATTAATAAAAAGATCCATATCTTTCATAAAATGTCTAAAATAGCACCAATCTCAGAAAATGATATATAAAAATATTTTCAGTTGACGATGGCGATATCCCGGTTACAACGGACATTTTTATAGATGAAGATGGCGATTTCACGATTTCGAATTTTGTCTTCTCTTATCTTTCAGTTGAAGATGGCGATTTCCCGGCTCCAACAGACATTTTTTGGCCTAATTTTGTCTTCTTTGATATTATTTAATAAAACGATCCATATATTCCAGAAAAATAGAAAATATCCCAGAGCTTAGAAATATCCGCAAAAACGTCCGTTGGAACAGGGAGATCGCCAACTTCAACAGGAAATTAAGAGAAGACAATTAGGCCTAAAATCATATCACTTAATAAACGTTCCATTTCTTCCAGAAAATCTGGAAAATAGCCCGGACCTTAGAAAAATCTGCAAAAATTTCCTTAGGGACCGAGCGAAGGCCATCTTCAACTGAAATATAAGAGAAGACAAAATTAGGCCAAAAAATCATATCATTCAATATAAAGTTTGCCATCTTAAACTGGAAAATAAGAAGAAACAAATATATGTTATAAAAATTATATCATTTAATAAAACCATCCATATCTTTCATAAAATGTAGAAAATATGCCGGAGCTCGGAAAAATCTGCAAAAATGTCTGTTGGGACCGGGAGATTGCCATCTACAACTTAAAAATAATAAAAGACAAACTTAAGCTATAAAAATCATATCATTAATAAAAAGATCCATATCTTCCATAAAATAAAGAAAATAGCACAGATATTAGAAAATCCGCAAAAATGTCCGTTAGAACCGGGCGATCGCTATGTTCAACCAAAAAATAAGAGAAGACAAAATTTGTTAATAAAAATCATATCTTTTAATATAAAGATTTTTATTTTCCATAAAATGTAGAAAATATCTCTAAGCTCCGAAAAATCTCCAAAAATATCTGTCAGAACCGGGAGAGTGCAAAATTTAACGAAAAACAGAGAAGGGAAAATTAGGCCAACATATCACATCATTTAATAGAACGATCAATATCTTCTAAATAATACAGAAAATAGCCCAGATCTCAGAAAAATCCTCAAACATATCGGTGTGAACCAGGAGATCGCCATCATCAACGAAAAAACTAAGAGAAGACAAAATTTGGCAAAAAAATCATAGCATTTAATAAAATGATCGTTATCTTTCCAGAAATATAGAAAATAACCTCGTGGTCAGAAAATCCGCAAAAATTTCCGTGGGAACCGGGAAACCACCATTTTCAAGTGAAAAATAAGAGAAGACAAACGTAGGCTAAAAACTATATCATTTAATTAAAAAATCAATATCTACAATAAAATTTAGAAAATAGCATCGAGTGCAGAAAAACCCGTAAAATTTCGTTGGAACCAGGAGATCGTCATCATCAATTTAAAAAGAGGAGAAGACAAAATTAGGATAGAAATATCATATCAATGAATAAAAAGGTCCATATCTTATAGAAATTTAGAAAATAGTCCTTAGCTTAGAAATATCAGCCAAAATGTCCGTTGGAACCGGGATATCGTCATCTTCAATTGAAAAAAATAAGAGAAGACAAACTTATACTACAAAAAGAATATACTGTTAAAAGAAAATCCATATCTTCCAGAAAATATAGAAAATAATTCCGAGGTCAGAAAAATATGCAAAAATGTCTGTTAAAACCAGGAGATCGTCATCTTCAACTGGAAAATAAGAGATGACTAAATTTGGCCAAAATATCATATCATTTAATAAAACGATCCATATCTTCCAAGAATGCGGAAAATAAGCCTGAGCTCAGAAAAATCTGGAAAAATGTCAGTTGGAACTGGGTGATCGCCATCTTCAACTGGAATATATGAGAAGACAAAATTACGCCCAAAATCATATCATTTAATAAAAAGATCGTCATCTTTAACTGTCATCTTCAACTGGAAAATAAGAGAAGACAAATTTAGGACAGAAAAATCATTTCAATTAATAAAAAGATCCATTCTTTCTTAAAATGAATAAAATAGCACCAAACTCAAAAAATGATATACAAAAATATTTTAAGTTGAAGATGGCGATATCCCGGTTACCACAGACCTTTTATAGATGAAGATGGCGATTTCCTTGTTCCAAATTTTGTCTTCTCTTATCTGTTAGTTGAAGATGTCGATTTTCCAGTTCAATGTACATTTTTGGCCTAATTTTGTCTTTCCTGATATCATTTAAAAAAGGATCCATATATTCCAGAAAATATGAAAAATATCCCGTAGCATAGAAATATCCCCAAAAATTTCTGTTGGAATCGAGAGATCGCGGGACTTCAACTGGAAATTAAGAGATGACAAAATTAGGCCAATAAATCATATCATTTAATAAAATGTTCCATATCTTCCAGAAAATGTGGAAAATGGCCCGGAGCTCAGAAAAATAACAGAAGACAAACATAAGCTATAAAAATCATATCATTTAATAAAAAGATCCATGTCTTCCATAAAATAAATAAAATACCATAGAGATCAGAAAATCCAAACAACAATGTCCGTTGGATCGGGAAGATCGCCATGTTCAACTGAAAAATAAGAGAAGACAAAATTTGTCAATAGAAATCATAACATTTAATGTAAAGATTCTTATTTTCCATAAAATGTAGAAACTATCCCCGAGCTAAGATAAATCTGGGAGATCGCCAAATTTAACGAAAAGAGGAGACAAAATCAGGCCAAAATATCATATCATTTAATAAAACAATCAATATCTTCCAAATAACACAGAAAATAGCCCAGAGCTCAAAAAATCCTCAAAAATATCCGTGGGAACCGGGAGATCGCCATCATAGAGAAGACAAAATTAGATAAAAAAATCATAGCATTTAATGAAATGATCGTTACTTCCCGAAAATATAGAAAATAGCCAGGAGATCGGAAAAATCCGCACAAATTTCCTTTGGAACCGGGAAACCGCCATTCTCAAGTGAAAAATAAAAGAAGACAAACGTAGGCTATAAAACTTATATCATTTACTTAAAAAATCCATATCTACAATGAAATATAGAAAATAGCATTGAGTTTAGAAAAATCCGTAAAAATTTTTGTTGGAACCGGTAGATCGCCATCATCAATTTAAATAGAAGAGAAGACAAAATTAGGCTAGAAAAATTATATCATTGAATAAAAAGATCCAAATCTTTCATAAAATTTAGAAAATAGTCCTGAGCTTAGAAATATCGGCCAAAATGTCCGTTGGAACCAGAATATCATCATCTTCAACTGAAAAAAAATAAGAGAAGACAAAATTAGGCTACAAAAAGAATATACTGTAAAAGAAAATCCATATCTTCGAGAAAATGTAGAAAATAATTCCGAGCTCAGAAAAATCCATAAAAATGTTTGTTAGAACCAGGAGATCGCCATCTTCAACTAGAAAAATAAGAGAAGACAAAATTTGGCCAAAATATCATATTATTTAATAAAATGATCCATATCTTCCAAAAATGTGGAAAATAGGCCTGAGCTCAAAAAAATTCGGAAAAACGTTCTTTTGAACTGGGTGATCGCCATCTTCAACTGGAATATATGAGAATACAAAATTAGGCCTAAAATCATATCATTTTAAAAAAGGTCGTCATCTTCAACCGTTATCTTCAACTGGAAAATAAGAGAATAAAAATTTAGATAGAAAAATCATATCAATTAATAAAAAGATCCATATCTTTCATAAAATGAATAAAATAGCACCAAACTCAGAAAATGATATACAAAAATATTTTAAGTTGAAGATGGCGAAATCCCGGTTACCACGGACATTTTGTAGATGAAGATGGCGATTTTCCTGTTCCGAATTTTGTCTTCTCTTATCTTTCAGTTGATGATGGCGATTTCCCAGTTCCAACGGATATTTTTTGGCCTAATTTTGTCTTCAATGATATCATTTAAAAAACGATCCATATATTCCAGAAAATATGGAAAATATCCAGTAGATCAGAAATATCCGCAAAAATGTTCGTTGGAATCGGGAGATCGCTAACTTCAACTAGAAATTAAGAGAAGACAAAATTAGGCCAAAAAACCTTAGCATTTAATAAAACATTCCATATCTTCCAGAAAATTTGGAAAATAGCCAGGAGCTCAGAAAAATCTGCAAAAATTTCCTTTGTGACCGAGAGAAGGCCATCTTTAACTGAAATATAAGAGAAGACAAAATTAGGCCAAAAAATCATATTATTAAATATACAGATCGCCATCTTCAATTGGAAAATAAGAGAAAACAAACGTAGGTTATAAAATTCATATTGTTTAATAAAATGATCCATATCTTCCATAAAATGTAGAAAATATGCTGGAGCTCAGAAAAACTGCAAAAATGTTCGTTGGAACTGGAAGATCACGTTCTTCAACTTAAAAATAATAGAAGACAAGTTGAAGCTATAAAAATCATACCATTTAATAAAAGATCCATATCTTCCATAAAATAAAGAAAATAGCACAATGATCAGAAAATCAAAAAAATGTCCATTGGATCTGGGAGATTGCCATGTTCAACTGAAAAATAAGAGAAGACAAAATTTGGGAGTAGAAATAATATCATTTTAATATAAATATTCTTGTTTTCCATAAAAAGTAGAAAATATCCCCCAGCTCAGAAAAAATCCGCAAAAATATCCGTCAGAACCCGGAGATAACCAAATTTAACGAAAAAGAAGCAGAAAAATTAGGTCAAAAATCATACCATTTAATAAAACGATCGATCTCTTTCAGATAATACATAAAATAGGTTATATCTCAGAAAATCCGCAAAAATATCTGTTGGTTCCAGGAAATTGCCATCATTAGCGAAAAAAATAAAAGAAGACAAATTTTGAGCAAAAAATCTTATCATTTAATAAAACGGTCGATGTCTTCCAGAAAATTCAAGGAATAGTCCCGAGTCAGAAATATCTGCAAAAATGTCCGTTGGAACTGGGAGACCGCCATCTTCAAGTGAAAAATAAGAGAAGATAAACGAAGGATATAGAATCATATAATTTAATAAAAATATTCATATCGACAATAAAACATAGAAAATAGCCTCTAGGTTAGAAAAATCCAAAAAAAATCTGTCGGAACCAGGAGATCGCCATCTTCAATTGATAAATAAGGAAAGACAAAATTAGGATAGAAAAATCATATCATTTACTAAAAAGAACTAAATCTTACAGAAAATATAGAAACTAGTACCGTGCTCAGGAATTTCAGCTAAAATGTCGTTGCAACCGGGATATTGACATCTTCAACTAAAAAATAAGAGAAGACAAAATTAGCCTACAAAAATCTAATAAAAAGATCCAAATCTTCGTGGAAATGTAGAAAATAGTCCCGAGCATAGAAAAATCCACAAAAATGTCTTTGAAACCAGAAGATCGCCATCTTCAACTAGAAATAAGAGAAGACAAAATTAGACCAAAATATCATATCATTTAATAAAACGATCAATGTCTTCCAAAAGTGTGGAAAATAGAACGGAACTCAGAAAAATCCGCAAAAAATTCCATTGAAACTGGGAGATCGCCATCTTCAACTGGAAAAATAAAGAAGACAAATTTATGCTAGAAAATTCATATCATTTAATAAAAAGATCGAAATCTTTCATAAAATGTATAAAATAGCACTAAGCTCATAAAATGATATAAAAAATCTTTTCAGTTGAAGATGGCGATATCCCGGTTACAATGTGCATTTTTATAGATGAAGATGGAGACTTCCCGGTTTCAAATTTTGTCTTCTCTTATATTTCAATTGAAGATGACGATTTCCCGGTTCCAACAAATATTTTTTGGCCTAATTTTGTCTTCTCCGATATCATTTAATAAAACGATCCATATCTTTCAGAAAATGTCGAAAATAGCCCGTATCTCAGAAACATCCAACAAAATGTCCGTTGGAATAGGGAGATCGCCAACTTCAATGGAAAATAAGAGAAGACAAAATTAGGCCAAAAATCATATCATTTAATAAAACAATCCATATCTTCCAGAAAATGCGTAAAATGACACGTAGATAAGAAAAATCCACAAAAAAGTCCTGGGACCAAGAGAATGCCATCTTCAACAAAAGTATAATAGAAGACAAAATTAGGCCAAAAAATCATATCATTCAATATAAAGATCGCCATCATCAATTGGAAAATAAGAGAAGACAAACTTTGGTTATAAAATCACATCATTTAATAAATAACATCATTTAAAATATCCCGGAGTTTAGAAAAATTCACAAAAATGTCCGTTGGAACCGGGAGATTCCATCTTCAACGTAAAAAAATTGAAGACAAACTCGAGCAATAATTAATAAAAAGATCCATATCTTCCATAAAATAAAGAAAATAATACTGAACTCAGAGAATGCGAAAAAAATTTCTTTGGGACCAAGAGATCGCTATGTTTAACTGAAAAATCAGAGAAGACAAAATTTGGCAATAAAAATTATATCATTAATATAAACATTCTTATTTTCCATAAAATGTTGATAATATTTTCGAGCTCAGAAAATCCGCAAAAAAAATTTTCGTCACCGGGAGATCGCTAAATTTAACAAAAAAGTCAAAATTCAGCCAAAAATCACAACATTTAATAAAACAGTCGATATCTTCCAAATAATGCAGAAAATATCCCAGAGCTCAAAAAAATCCGCAAAAATATTTGTTGGAACATGAAGATACCATCATCACCGAAGAATTATATATAAGAAGATGAAATTAGGCCAAAAATCATATCATTTAATAAAACGATTGATATCTTTCGGAAAATACAAAAAATAGCCACGAGGTCAGAAAAATTTGCAAACGTTTCGTTGGAACTGTGAGACCGCCATCTTCAAGTGAAAAATAAGAGAAGGTAAAATTTGGCCAGAAAAATCATATAATGTAATAGAAAGATTCATATCTTCCCGAAAATGTAGAAAATAATCCAGACCTCAGAAAAATCCAAAAAAAATGTCCGTTGGAACCGGGAGATCGAAATCTTCCACTGGAAAAAAGAGAAGCCAAAATTAAGCCAAAATATCATATTATATAATAAAACAATCCATAGCTTCCACAAATGTGGAACATATGTCACAGCTCAGTAAAATCCGAAAAACTGTCTGTTTAAACCGGGAGATCGTCATCTTCAACCGAAAATTAGAGAAGACAAAATCAGGCCAAAATATCATATTATTTAATAAAAAGATATACACCTTTCAAAACTGTATAAATTAGGATTAAGCTCAGAAAAACCGGAAAAATGTCTACGGGAACCAGGTGATCGCCTAAAAAGAGAAAAAAAATTAGGCCCAAAAAATCATATCATCTAATAAAACGATCCAAATCTTCCAGAAAGTGCGCAAAAATAGCTCGGAGGTCAAATAAATCCAGAGAAATATCTTCCAGAAAATGAGTAAAATAGCCCAGAGCTCAGAAATATCTGCAGAAATGTCGGTTGGAACCAGGAGATCGACATCTTCAACGAAAAATAAGAGAAGACATAATTAGAACCTAAAAAATCATATCATTAAATTTATATACCCATATCCATAAAATGCAGAAAATAGCACCAAGTTTAAAAAAATCGCAAAAATGTCCTTTAGAACCGGAAGATCTCCATGTACAACTGAAAAAATTTAGAGAAGACAAAATTATGCCATAAAAATCATATCATTTAATATAAAGATCCATAGCTTATAGAAAATTTAGATCGCTATGTTATAAAAAAATTTCTTAGCTTATAAAAAATTTCTTAGGGACCGAGAGATCGCTATGTTTAACAGAAAAATAAGAAAAGACAACATTTGGCAATAAAAATCATATCATTAATATAAACATTCTTATTTTCCATAAAATTTTGAAAATATCTTCGAGCTCAGAAAATCCGTAAAATCACCAGGAGAAGCTAAATTTAACAAAAAATTCAAAATTCAGCCAAAAATCACAACATTTAAAAAACAGTCGATATCTTCCATATAATGCCGAAAATATCTCAGAGCTCAGAAAAATCTGCAAAAATATCTGTTGGAACCGGGGAGATCACCATCATCACTGAAAAATATATATGAGAAGATGAAATTGGGCCAAAAGTCATATCATTTAATAAAACAATCGATATCTTTCAGAAAATAGCCTCGAGGTCAGAAAAATTTGCAAAAGTTTCGTTGCAACTGGGAGACCACCATCTTCAAGTGATAAATAAGAGAAGATAAAATTTGGCAAATAAATCATATAATGTAATAGAAAGATTCATATCTTCCAGAAAATGTAGAAATAATCCAGAGCTCAGAAAAATCCGCAAAAAATGTCCGTTGGAATCGATAGATCGAAATCTTCAACTAGAAAAATGAGAAGCCAAAATTAAGCCAAAATATCATATTATTTAATAAAACAATCCATATCTTCCAAAAATGTGGAACATATGCCACAGCTCAGTAAAATCCGGAAAACTGTCTGTTTAAACTGGGAGATCGTCATCTTCAACCGAAAATTAAAGAAGACAAAATTAGGCCAAAAATCATATCATTTAATAAAAAGATATACACCTTTCAAAAATGTATAAATTATGATTAAGCTCTGAAAAACTGGAAAAAGGTCTATGGGAACCAGGTGATCGCCTAAAAAAGAGAAAACAAAATTAGGCCCAAAAAATCATATCATTTGATAAAACGATCCAAATCTTCCAGATAGTGCGCAAAATAGCTCGGAGGTCAAATAAATCCACAGAAATATCTTCCAGAAAATGTGTAAAATAGCCCAGAGCTCAGAAATATCTGTAGAAATATCGGTTGAAACTAGGAGATCGACATCTTCAACGAAAAATAAGAGAAGACATAATTAGAACCTAAAAAATCATATCATTAAATATATATACCCATATCTTCCATAAAATGCAGAAAATAGCACCAAGCTCAAAAAAATCGCAAAAATATCCATTAGAACCGGGAGATCGCCATGTACAACTGAAAAAATTTAGAGAAGACAAAATTATGCCATAAAAATCATATCATTTAATATAACGATCCATAGCTCATAGAAAATTTAGAAAATAGCCCGGAGATCACAAAAATCAGCAAAAATGTCCGTTGGAACCAAGAGATTGCCATCATCAACAAAATATCTAAGAGAAAACAAAATTAGACAAAAAAATAATAGCATTTAATAAAACGATCGTTACCTTCAATAAATTACAGGAAATAGCTCTGCAGAAAGAAAAATTTGCCAAAATTTCTGTTGGAACCGGGATACATGCATCTTCTAGTGAAAAATAAGAGAAGACAAATGTAGGCTATAAAAATCATATCATTTAATAAAAAGATCCATATCTACAATAAAATGTGGAAAATATACTCAAGTTCAGAGAAATCCGCTAAAATATCCGTTTGAACAGGGAGATCGCCATCATCAATTGAAAAATAAGAAAAGACAAAATTAGCCTAGAAAAATCATATCATTTAATAAAAATATACAAAACTTACAGAAAATGTTGAAAATAATCCCGAGCTCAGAAATATCGGGCAAAATTCCGTTGGAACAGGAATATCGACATCTTCAACTTAAAAATAAGAGAAGATAAAATTAGGCGACAAAATCATATAATGTAATAGAAAGATTCATATCTTCCAAAAATGTAGAAAATAATCACGAGCTCAAAAAAATCCGCAAAAAATGTCCGTTGGAACCGGGTTATCGTAACCTTCAACTGGAAAAAAAGAAAGCCAAAATTAAGCCAAAATATCATATTTGTTGTGAATGGAAATAACCAGAGTCTGTTAGGATTGCGGGTATCTTAGAGATACGCGTATATCTATGTATTCTATCTTTCTACTCTCCTACCATGCCTATAAATAAAGGGCTGGGGGTTCCTCCCCCAGTAGTTGATTCATAACACGTTATCAGCACGAGACTCTAGAAAATTTTTTCTTTCCACAAATTTTTCGTTCGTTGCGAAGGCGAAGGCGAGAGGAGACAAGAGGTCCACGCGCGCGGTGCAAGGCTTCCTCAATTGAGCGTCGTCATCCGCGTCGGGCTTCGTTCACCGTCGCTATATCCGGAGGATGGATATAGAGGTAAAATCACTAAAAACGTTGTTTCTAATCATACGTATGATTGCTCTACCCCTAGATCTCGCAAGATCAACACGGGAATTTGCTAGATCGCCAAAAAACGACGAACTTTTCGTCCCAAAAACCCAATTTTTAGGGTTCCCCCCTCTACCGTCCATGGCCGCCCCCTTAGGGGAGGCGACCGGCGCCGTGCCTCGCCCCCTGCAGGGGGGGCGGCCGGTGCCCTGCCGTCGTCTCCCCTGTAAGGAGGCGGCAGCCCGTCGTCCCCCCTGCAGGGGTACGGTGGCCCCCACCGCTCCCACTGCAGGGGGACGGCAGCTGCCCCTACCGTCGCTCCCCCTGCAGGGGGGTGTCGGCCCCGCCGCTCCTCCTGCAGCGGGGCGACGGCTGCCCCTGTCGTCGCTCCCCCTGCAGGGGGCCGGCTGCCCCGCCGTCCCCCCTGAAGGGGGGCGGCGGTGCCCCTTCCGCCGTCCCCCCTGCAGGGGGCGACGGCCTCCGTCGTCCCCCTGCAGGGGGGCGATGCCGGCCCGCCGCCTCCCCCTTACAGGGGGCGGCCGCCCCTCCCCCCTCAGCCGTTTCAGCGGCTGTACAGGGGCGGCGGTGGCTAACCCTAGCAGTCGCCCCAAAACCCTATTGGGCCTCTGAGCCCAGATTCACAAAAAAATGACTGCTGGCCAGAAGCCCGCAGCCAACCTGCGGGCTTTAGGCTCGCATGCCAATATTTCTTCAAAAAAAATAAAAAGGGGGGCGAAGGCTGAAAATAAGTCTTTAAAAGATTTTTGGGGCTAAAATAAATAATTAAATAGGGTGTCTATGGGCCTATAAATTCGTGAAAAATCACGGCACATTATGGGGTAATTATTTGTGCATATAAGTGTGTATTGGGGACTTTTGGGGGTCATTTGGGATGATTTAAAAAGGAAAAACCTTTTCCTTCTACATCGAAACTGTCATTTGGGGCTCTTATTCAATTTGATTGATTAAACCCACATATTATACAACCCTTGCATCGAATGATTTTTTTCTGTAAAATCATCTTTAGATGCTTTACATCACTGGCTTATTCTGTGGATATTATATGCGTGGTTGTGCATTATATTTAAAACTTAATAATTAGGAAGATCCTGCGACTGCTCTGCCGTTAGTCACCTAACCTAACGGTGTATAACGTTGTTCAGTGGTCCTATAATTATTAAGTGATTAAATGATTTATCCTCATGCGAATATTAAATGCCTGTGATGCCTGTGATGAAAATGTCTGATGAGCACAAATTTTCTGCATGGATGGCTAATTGTGGTTTTTGGATCGGCTGTTTAAGTCCCACATTTTTTCCTGCACTTTTCTTTTACTTTTGAGAGAAAATGTAGTGAGGAAATTTTGTAAATGTCCAAGACCGAAGACCAT
>JAULAV010008048.1:0-122150 GCA_030789695.1 Scilla litardierei | reverse complement strand
GGAACTGCCGGGAAAAACTGAAATTGAAAGTAAATGTTGTACGTACTGGAGAGGTGTTGGACAGATAGAACATAAATTGTCGACAATGTATTCACGTATCATATTGCCATATACATCGTAAAAGCGATGATGTTTATAAATTATCGTTCCATACTCCGTTGCTAGTATGCAAACATAGAGATTGGCCAAATGTGGAACGAGGCAATAAAAGATGAGCTGGACTCACTTATGAAACGTGAAATGTTCGGACCTGAAGTCCAGACACCAAAAGGTGTCAAACCTGTGGATAAAATAAAGTATTGCACACATAAGAAAAATAAATACAAAATCGTATGCTATAAAGAACAACCTATAGCCCAAGGAAAATTTCGCTGAAACTAGGGATCGAACAAATTAAAATGAGCATGTCTCATAAATGATGCATCAGTCTCCCTAAGTTATCAAAAGTGAATACCTTACGATTTGGCGAAGGAAAATTTTGGATATGCTGTTATTGGATGTTGTGACGGCATACCTTCGTGAATATCTTGGTAAAGATAATTTCCACATTTCCTCAAATGCCTGAATAGACTTCGGGATGTCTATTCAATTGAAGAAAAACAATAAGTATAATAAATAAATGTACAATCAAGAGAATCATTTGACAAAGCAATGATTCCTATTGAGGGTTGCCTTTGCATCTAAGCAAAGAACAAGATTAGAGATCATAGTTGTAAACAACTAAAATCTCATATGATCTCCTGAAGAGAAAACCGAAATATCTGTTCAAGCCTGACTATTAAACATGAAATGAAAGACCTAGGCAAATATAAAGTCATGGCTCATAGAATCCTGTTACAAACGCCCAAAAGTGCGTTGGAGAAATTAAAAGGACCATTGACATCCAAAGTACACCTATGGTAGTATACTTAATGGATGTACAAAAAGAACCCTTCCGATCGTTGGAAGAGGGGGAAGATATAACTGGTCCTAAAGTCCCTTATCTAAGTGCAATCAGGCACTCCTGGCTAACTGCCCGCGTTCCGATATAGCTATTGCAGTAAACTCATTAGCCAGAGATAGTTGGCACCTAAAAAGGGCCACTGGACCGGAGTTAAGCCTTCTGCGCTTCCTCCAAGGCTCGAAAGATTTGGACTTACAAAATGAAGTATCATCCTCCAATGTTCATGTAAATGCAGGTTATAGGTCCGGTCCCTATACTGAGAAATCACAGAACAGGTACCCACAGTGGGATGGCCATCTACTGCAGATCTGCAAAGCAATCTATGAAGGCATCATCATCCTATCATTCGAAGATCCTCACCACACTAATGGTGTATTTGAGGGCGCCTGCTGGTACATCACATCCCAGTGAGATTGGGAAAGAGGCTAGTATTATGGAGCTGACCACATTGTCTAAAGACCACATCAGATGCAACGATACTTAGCACGCCTCCCAGAGTTTCTGGATTCTGCAGCTGCTTAATTGTGATAACTTTGTAATCTGTGTATAATTTCAGAATGTTGTAAATATGAATGATGAGATAAGCCTAAGAGATCTGAAAGCCTAAGAGCTTTTACATATCAGGGGGAGTTGAGGGAATTTGTACTCTTTTCCCTTAGCTATGATTTTTTCCACTGGGTTTTCCATAGCCAACGGTTTTAACGAGGCAAATCACATCAACTCTGGATCCTGAAGTATCCACCCCTCTGTGACGCTCAGAATCCAGAAGTATTCATGAGCAGAGTCACTTGTACAATCAGGGGAGTTACAGAGCGTTTGTACACTTTTTCCTTAACTATGGTTTCTCCCACAGGGTTTTCCATAGCTAAAGGTTTTAACGAGGCGAACCTCACCAACTCAGGATCCTGAAGTATCCACCCCATGTGAGACTCTTATTAAGCTCAGAATCCCAAAGTACTCTTAAGCAGAGTCCACACCTATGGCTGGATAAGGGGGAGTGTTGTGAATGGAAATAACCAGAGTCGGTTAGGATTGCGGGTATCTTAGAGATACGCCCTTATCTTTGTATTCTATCTTTCTACTCTCCTACCATGCCTATAAATAAAGGGCTGGGGGTTCCTTCCCCAGTAGTTGATTCATAACAATATTATTTAATAAAACGATCCATACTTCCAAAAATGTGAAACATAGGCCACAGCGGAAAAATTATATAAAATCCGAAAAACTGTCCGTTTAAATCGGGAGTTCGTCATCTTCAACCGAAAAATTAGAGAAGACAAAATTAGGCCAAAAAATCATGTCATTTAATAAAAAGATCTATACCTTTCAAAAATGTATAAATTAGGACTAAGCTCAGAAAAACCGGAAAAATGTCTATGGGAACCGGATCGCCTAAAAAAGAGAAAACAAAAGTAGGCCCAAAAAATCATATCATCTAATAAAATGATCCATATCTTCCAGAAAGTGTGCAAAAATAGCTTGGATAAAATGATCCATATCTTCCAGAAAGTGTGCAAAAATAGCTTGGAGGTCAAAGAAATCCATAAAAATATCTTCCACAAAATGTGGAAAATAGCTCAGAGCTCAGAAAAATCTGCAGAAATGTCGGTTGGAATCAGGAGATCGACATATTCAAAGGAAAATAAGAGAAGACAAAATTAGAACCTAAAAAAATCATTTCATTAAATATATATACACATATCTTCCATAAAATGTAGAAAATAGCACCAAGCTCAAAAAAATCGCTAAAATGTCCATTAGAATTGGGAGATCGCCATGTACAACTGAAAAAATAAGAGAAGACAAATTATGCCACAAAAATCATATCAATATAAAGATCCATAGCTTACAGAAAATTTAGAAAATAGCCTGGATATCATAAAAATATGCAAAAATGTCTGTTGGAACCGGAAGATCGCCATCATCAACGAAAAATCTAAGAGAAAACAAAATTAGACAAAAAATCATAGCATTTAACAAAATGAACGTTGCCTTTCAGAAAATACAGAAAATAGCTCTGATGAAAGAAAAATCCATAAAAATTTCCGTTCGAACTGGAAAACATGCATCTTCTAGTGAAAAATAAGAGAAGACAAATGTAGGCTATAAAAATCATATCATTTAATAAAAAGATCCATATCTACAATAAAATGTAGAAAATAGACTCAAGTTCAGAAAAATCCGCAAAAATTTCCGTTTGAACAGGAAGATCGCTATCATCAATTGAAAAATAAGAAAAGAAAAAATTAGGCTAGAAAAATCTTATCATTTAATAAAAATATACATATCTTGCAGAAAATGTTGAAAATAGTCCCGAGCTCAGAAATATCGGGCAAAATGTTCGTAGGAACAGGGATATCGACAATATTCAACTTAAAAATAAGAGAAGATAAAATTAGGCTACAAAAATCATATAATGTAATAAAAAGATTCATATCTAGAAAATGTAGAGAATAATCCCGAGCTCAAAAAATCCGCAAAAATTTTCCGTTGGAATCGGGAGATATCCATTTTCCACTTAAAAATAACAGGAGACAACCTTAAGCTATAAAAATAATATCATTTAATAAAAAAATCCATATCTTCCATAAAAAGAAAATATCACAGAGATCAGAAAATCATAAAAAAATGTACGTTGTATCCAAGAGATCGCCATGTTCAACTAAAAAATAAGAAAAGACAAAATTTGGCTATAGAAATCATATCATTTAATATAAAAATTCTTATTTTCCATAAAATGTAGAAAATATCCCCGAGCTCAGAAAAATCCGCAAAAATATCCGTCAGAACCGGGAGATCGCCAAATTTAACGAAAAAAGGAGAAAAAAATTGTGCCCAAAAATCACATCAATTAATAAAATGATCGATATCTTCGAGATAATACAGAAAATAGGCCACATCTCAAAAAAAATCCGCAAAAATATCAGTTGGTTTCGAGAAATTGCCATCATTAGTGAAAAAAATAAAAGAAGACAAAATATGGCCAAAAATCAGATCATTTAATAAAACGATCGATATCTTCCAGAAAATTCAGAAAATAACCTCGAGTTCAGAAAAAACCGCAAAAAATATCTGTGGAAACTCGGAGACAGCCATCTTCAAGTGAAAATTAAGAGATGATAAACGTAGGCTATAAAATTATTTCATTTAATAAAAATATCCATATCTAAAGCGAAAAAAATAGCCTCAAGGTCAGAAAATCCGAAAAAATTCTGTTGGAACCGGGAGATCGCCATCTTCAATTGAAAAATAAGGAAAGAAAAATTATTGGATTGGAAAATCATATCATTTAATAAAAAGAGCTATATCTTACAGAAAATGTAGAAACTAGTCCCACGCTAAGGAATATCGACAAAAATGTCCGTTGGAACCGAGTTATTGCCATCTTCAACTGAAAAATAAGTGAAGACAAAATTAGACTACAAAAATCATATAATGTAATAAAAAGATCCATATCTTCGAGAAAATGTAGAAAAAATAGTCCCGAGCACAGGAAAATCCGCAAAACTGTCTGTTAGAACCGAGAGATCGCCATTTTCAATTGAAAAATAAGAAAAGATAAGCCAGAACTCAGAAAAATCTACAAAAACTTCCATTGGAACCGGCGATCGCCATCTTCAACTGGAAAATAAGAGAAGACAAATTTTGGCTAGAAATATTGAATCATTTAATAAAAATATCCATATCTTTCATTAAATGTATAAAATAACACCAAACTCAGAAAATGATATTTAAAATACTTTTCTGTTGAAGATGGCGATATCCTGTTTACAATGTACATTTTTATAGATGAAGATGGTGATTTCCCATTTTCGAATTATGTTTTCTCCTATATTTCAGTTGAAGATGGTGATTTCCAAGTTCCAACAAACATTTTATGGCCTAATTTTGTCTTTTCCGACATCATTTAATAAAACGATCCATATCTTCCAGGAAATGTGGAAAATAGCCTGGAGCTCAGAAATATCCGTAAAAATACATGTTGGAATAGGGAGATCGCCAACTTCAACTGGAAAATAAGAGAAGACGAAATTATGCCAAAAAATCATATCATTGTTGGAGATCAGTCAACCATGGCTAAAGCTCATGGTGCCATTTTATTATATCAACATGTTAATGAGGGGAGACCAATGGTCTCTAGTATATCAAAGGTCCACCCCAATACCATGTAATGGGGGGTTTATGGTGGATAAATGAGGGGGAGACCATAAGTCTCCCCCACTCATAACACCCTTATCCATCCATTACCTTTGGACTTAGCATATGAATACTTCAGGATTCATGATGCTAATGGGGTGGATACTTCTGGATCCAGAGTAAACATGTTTGCCTCATTAAAACCACAGCTATGGAAAACCCAGTGGAAAAAACCAACAGTCTTAAGAAAAAAGAATACAACCCACATGTTACTCCCCCAGATCCGTACAGGCTTCAGGCTTGTTGGTCTCTCAGCTGTCTCATCCCGATTCCTTTTACAAGCTTTACAAAAATACATCTAGGCAGAGCCTTAGTGAACAAATCAGCTAAATTATTACAAGACTGAATCTGCTGTATTTCACTTGTTTCTCCTTTTGTAGGTCGTGCGTCCAAAAGAATTTAGGAGATATGTGCTTCGTCTTGTCACCCTTGATGAAACCAGTCTGTAGTTGAGCCATGCAGGCTGCATTGTCCTCAAATATCATGGCTGGCTCAAGGTCACCAGTCTTTAGGCCGGTAGTCATTAAGATGTGATGAATCACTGAACGAAGCCATACACATTCTTTGCTTACTTCATGGATCGCAAGGAGCTCGGAATGGTTGGAAGAGATAGCTGTAGTGGTTTGCTTCACAGATTTCCAGGAGATGGCTGTACCACCGTAGGTGAACACAAAACCAGTCTGTGATTTCTCGGTGTGAGGATCGGACCTGTAACCTGCATCTGCATAACCAATTAAAGTGGGAGATCCACCTTTAGGGAAATATAATCCCAGGTCAATTGACCATTGGAGGTAGCGCAGAAGCTGCTTAACTCCTTCCAGTGGCACTTTGTGGGAGCTGCACTATATCTAGCTAGAAGATTTACTTAGAACGCTATATTGGAACGCGTACAGTTAGCCAGATATAGAAGTGCTCCAATGGCACTAAGATAAGGTACTTCAGGACCTAACATTTTCTCCCCCACTTCCAGCGGACGAAAGGGTCCTTATGTACATCCAAGGATCTTACAACCATTGGTGTACTTATAGGATGACATTTATCCATGTGGAAATTTTTAAGTAATTTCCTTGTATATGTGGATTGGTGTAATAGGATACCACCACGTAGGTGTTCGATTTGCAAGCCAAGACAATACTTTGTTTTGCCTAGGTCTTTCATTTCAAAAGTATTCTTTAGGGCTTGCAGATATCTCAGCATCTTTGCAGGAGATCCAATGAGATTTAAGTCGTCCACATAAATGGCGACTATAACAAATCCTGTTCCCGATCTTCTAATAAAGATACATGCGCGGACTTCATTATTGGTGAAACCTTACTGTGCAAGGAAATCACTCAGCCTGTTATACCACATTTTACCCGATTGCTTAAGACCATATAATGATCTTTGAAGCCTTACAGAGTAGATGTCTCGAGGTCTTTCTGCTATCTCTGTAGGTAATTTATATCCTTCAGGGAGTTTCATCAGATTTCTTTATTTATATTGCCTTATAGATATGCAGTCACAACGTCTTTGAGTTGATTTCTAGGCTTTTAAAGATGATAGGCTTAATAAAAATCGGAACGTGATCGCATCCACAACAGGGGAATACGTTTGTTCATAATATATCCCCGATCATCGGGATAAACCATGTGCTACAAGCCGTGCTTTGTAGCATACGATCTCGTTATTTTCATTTCTTTTTCTGACGAAAACCCACTTATAACCCACAGGTTTTACACCTTTCGGTGTTTGGACTACGGGTCCAAAAACTTCGCGTTTCAAGAGTGAGTCCAGCTCTACTCCTATTGCATCGTTCCACTTTGGCCAATCATCTTTGCGTTTACATTCTGCTAGAGATCGGGGTTCGATGTCATCGTCGTATTCAGCGACGTGCACGACAATATTGAATCCAAAGTCGTCGTCAACGACAGTGCTTTATCTGTCCAGTACCTCCCCAGTACGTACAAAATTTAATGATGTTTCTCCTATACTTTACTCTTCAAGGGAATGTAGGAGGGGAGAGGTAGCTGGTCTGAGCTCAGCATCCTGTGTAGGGTTCATCTTTATTTCTCCAGGATTTTTTCTTTTTTGAGGAGCTTTGTCCTTCGAACCTGGTGGGCGTCCTCTCTTTAATTGAGGTGCAGCCGATTTTGCTGCCGGTGAGTTGCATCCATCTTTGGGGATGTCAATCCTAGCTGGCGTATTGGCAACAGGGACGTGTGATCTGACAATCTTCTGGTTTTAAGTAAAATTATCCGGTAGTAAATGTACTGTATTCTGAAGATGAAGGATCTTCAGGATCTCATCTTCACATTGACTAGTACGCGGATCATAATGAGACAAAGTCTTTGTGTCCCAAGAAATGGTCTCAGAAGCTACTGGCTTCTTAGACTGTGTGCCTAGTTTAGGAAATACATTTTCATCAAACTCACAGTCATCAAAACGTGCCTTAAATGCGTCACCCGTCAGGGGTTCAAGATATCTAATTATAGAGGGTGAATCATACCCTATATAGATACCCAAACGACGCTGTGGACCCATTTTGGTCCTTTGAGGTGGTGCAATGGGGATGTAGATTGAACAACCAAACACTCTCAAATGAGAAATATTCGGAGGTGCACCATATGCTAGCTGCATCAGCGATAAAACATGGCCACCAGAGGGCCATATTCTGATAAGCGATGCAGTATGCAATATGGCATGACCCCAACATCCACGGGCAACTGAGATTGCATCGGCAATGGACGTGCAATCGATTGCAGTCTCTTTATCAGAGATTCTGCTAACCCCTTCTGGGTGTGAACATGTGCTACTGGATGTTCAACTTCGATGCCAGTTGCTTGGCAATAGTCTTGAAAGACTTGAGAAGTGAATTCTACCGCATTATCAAGACGAAGTTTCTTGATATTGTTATCCGGGAAATAAGCCCACAACATAATAATTTGTGCCAAAAGCTTTGAAAAAGCTAGGTTGCGGGTGGACAAGAGGCACACATAAGACCATTTTGATGATGCATCTATCAATACCATAAAGTACCGAAATGGGCCACTTGCTGGGAGAATAGGCCAGAAAATATCCCCATGTATTCTCTCCAAGAAGCTAGGAGACTTTAATCCCACTTTCAATAGGGATGCTCTCGTTATTAATTTACCCTTGAAACAAAGCAGACATGGAAAATCACTTTTCTAAAGAATCTTTAGGTTCTTCAGATTTATGTCCTAAAGATTGGGTGATGATGCGGTGCATCGTTGCCGATCCAGAGTGACCAAGTCTGTTATGCTAGAGTTTGAATTCTAGAGATGAATGGCACTTTTGGTGCACAGTCAAATTAGCTTCTATAGGTTTAATATAAGTATGATAGAGACCCAATGGGAGTCCCTTAAATCATTCTAAGACATTTTTAAACCGTCTTTTTGACGAGTAACATACATGTATTCATCCTCATGTATATCTATAGTTTTTAAGTGATATCCGTTTAAACGATTATCTTTGAAACTTAATATATTCCTATTTGATTTAGGAGAGAAAAGTGCATCTTTTATTATTAGTCTTTTGTTATTTGGGAGCATAATCATTGCTTCACCAGATCCTTCAATTATGTTAGATAGTCCTGAAATAGCAATAACAGGACCATCATAATTATTTAAGCTAATAGTTATTTCTTGAAGGATTGTGTGCATCGAGGCACTGTCCACTAGGCACTCACACTTCATCTATAGATAATGAAATCAATACTTTAATAAAAGGAAGAAATTCATTTATTGAAAAAATAAAGATTAAACCAACTACAGATGTCAAAGTAAATGCATAATAGATAAAGATGACATCAATATAGGAGGTCTTCATTCTCGAAGTCATCCAGGGTGAACTTGGATGTCGACAGGGTGTCCACCAGATTTGTTTCGACGGGAGACTTCAGGCTCGCCTGATACAGATCTTGGAGGTGTCGTGGAGTACGATAGTTTTTGGACCAATGTCTAGTCATGCCACATCTGTGGCGTTTGTCCTCCCAATTATTGTTGGGAATAGATGTATGTCCATTGTTCTTTTTCTTCCACTGGAGTTTCTTCTTTCCCTCATTTTTGTTGCTTTGGGGAGGGATGTTGTGCTGGGGAGGACCTCTGGCCTGCCTCTTAGGGACTTCCCTTTGTTGAATTTTCCCTTCTGTTTGTTCTTCTGCTTCTGGGAAGAAACTCTGTGAGCCTCAAGGGGAGAAGCTGAGCCTGCAGGGCATAGGTTATGGGTGGCCAGTAGTAACTCTCTATTCTGCTCCGCCATGAGAAGGCAGGAGTGCAGGTCAGAGTACTTAGTGAACTTGCATTCACGGTACTGTTGCATGAGGATCGCATTCTTCTCATGGAAGGATGTGTAAGTCTTTTCCAACATGCGTTCTTCCGTCACTTGTTCGCCACACAGCTTCAGGCGTGAGGTGATAATGTAAAGCGCTGAGTTATACTCAGTAATGGACTTGAAGTCCTGTAGACGGAGATTTTCCCACTCATAACGTGCACGTGGGAAGATCACATCTTTCTGATGTTTATACTTGTCCTCCAGTGCAGTCCACAACTCTAGTGGGTCTTCTACAGTGAGATACTCAGCCTTCAGGGTCCGATCAATATGTAGTCTGTTATAGATTATGGCTTTCGACTTATCTATATCAGATACTTGTGGTGTAGAAGCTGCCTCAGCAGTGCCTGTTGTCGTGGGCACATGAGTAGAGATTGTGGCCATAGGCCCTGTACGCGCAAGTGGAACTTCAGGTCCACATACCAGCTCAGATAATTCTTTCCAGCCGCATCGAGAACTTCAAAGTCAACGCTCTATATTTTTTCCATTTTATCTATGCATTTAAAATGACATGAATTAATAAAACATATTAAAAATTCATGTAAAGCTAATAAATTAGTTGCGTGGATCGGCCAGTCACCATATAATAAAGTCCAAAGTCCAAAATTATACAGTCTAGGAAATACAAAAGACTAAAATGAAAAATTACAACTTGGAAACCCATTGGGGTCCCTGCAAATTTGCAATTTGGCCTCCGTCTTCTAGGAATAAAACTTCGGTCTTTCGCTTTATACAAATTATATCCTCACTACAATTTCTCTCAAAAAAGAAAAGAAAATACGAGGAATATGAAATGGTGACAAATCGGCCGATCCAAAACCACAACGTAATTTATTAAATATCCACGCAATTTATAAATTATGCAACAAACGCAGGCATAAATAATTGTGCAACATCACAGGCTTATTAAATTTAATTTAATCAACATCGCACGTAATATATTGGAGAAATATAAAATATTTAATAATTACTTGGGCCACGTGGAGACATATCATGCACCGTTAGGTTAGATAACTAACAGCAGAGCGACCTCAGGACCGTCCATAATTATTAAATAAGAAAAATCTTTTTTATCCAAATTATGCAGATAGTGATGTTATTGATATTATATGGACCACAAACAAATAATATCCCAAAATGAATATTAATGCAACACATCAATTTATCTAGATTTTTCAGAATTTCCAGTAATAACCTGATATTTTCTGATATTCTTCTAGAATTAATGGAAATTTTCTGAGTTTAAATTTATATTTAAATCAGAAGAATAACATAACCCAATTATGTCAATAAAAAGCCCTTAGGCTAATTTCCGATGTATCCAAAAAAAAGCCCTTAGGCTTGCTACAGGCTTCAGGCCAAACAGACAAAAAAATCTCAATTTTTATTTATAATAAATGGGTAAATGGGCTAATAGCCCATATGATAAGTGATGCAAAAATAATTGCATGAGAATAATGTTGAGAGAAAACCAGTGTTAATTTTTAGGAGCTGGTTTTAAGTACTCCCTAAACAACTTAAAAAAAAGGTTTGGTTCCTGTAACATCTTAAATGCTTAATTGAATGAGAATAATGTTGAGAGAAAACTAGTGTTAATTTTAAGTACTAGACTTATTCTTAGAAATCATCTCTACTATTATAATTACAGTTTTCCCTTCCGAGTTGGAACTGGGATTTCTCTTCGAGATGTTGCTGGCTGACTAGTAACAGATACTCTGGGTCAAATTTTTTTTAATATAAAAGCATTAAAATTTAACTTGATAAAAAATCTAATCTTCCAATAAATTCGTACTTAAACCAAATTCAAATGACATGTCACATCTTTATTAAAATCGGCACCACTAATCCTCAGTTTCTAATGGCATGACATCATTAAATAGTTCATAAATGTCGAAGCCCATCATTTATCCAAATCAAATACATAATAAAACTGTGCAAATTTTTATTTCACTTCGCATGCATTTGCATATGGTCAAAACTCTCGTATGATTTTGAACATCACATATGTCACACGGATGCATCTACGTTGACAGGGGGCGTGACACACTGATACTCAATAAAGTCATAAAGATGCATAGAGTATGCATGTCCTTCACAAGTGCTACATTTCTTCCTAGTCTACCAAATTAGGGGAATTTTGGTGAAAACAGTATTGATTTTTTTCTATTTTTTATATGTTGATTTGAGTAAATCAATCAACATACATATGTAAAAAATAGAATCAGGTCCATGATATATATCTACAGGATTAGAATTTTTATCTCTAGATCAAAGATCTAGGGAAGAACAAATAAAATCCATAGATAAAAATCCCCGCTCTCGCAATCCGTGAACGAAATCAGTCGATCGTTGTCGCAAAAGCTTTGCCGCAACTACAAGATTCCTTTGCAAGAGGAAAATTTTGTTGGCTGAGAAAAAAATTTCTGTTAGAGCGAAGTCATGCTGATAACGTGTTGGAGATCAATTAACCATGGCTATATCTCATGGTGCCATTTTATTATATCAACATGTTAATAAGGAGAGACCAATGGTCTCTAGTATACCAAAGGTCCACCTCACTACCATGTATGGGGTGTTTATGGTGGATAAATGAGGGGGGAGACCATAAGTCTCCCCCACTCATAACAATCATTTAATAAAACGATCCATATCTTCCAGAAAATGGGGAAAATAGCGCAAAGCTCAGAAAAATCTGCAAAAATGCCCTTTGGGACCAAGAGAATGCCATCTTCAACTAAAATATAAGAGAAGACAAAATTAGTCCAAAAAATCATATCATTCAATATAAAGATCGCCATCTTCAATTGGAAAATAAGAGAAGACAAACTTTGGTTATAAAAATCATATCATTTAATAAAAAGATTCATATCTTCCATAAAATATATAAAATAGCTCTGAACTCGGAAAAATCCGCAAAAATGTCCGTTGGAACCGGGAGATCCCATTTTCAACTTAAAAATAATTGAAGACAAACTTGAGCAATAAAAATCATATCATTTAATAAAAAGATCCATTTCTTTAATAAAATAAAGAACATAGCAACAAGCTCAGAAAATCCAAAAAATGTTCATTGGAACCGGGAGATCGCTATGTTCAACTGAAAAAAATAGAAGACAAAATTAGGCTATAAAAATCATATCATTTATTTAAAAGATCCATAACTTTACGTAAATTTAGAAAATTGCCCGGAGCCCAAAAAAATCTGCCAAAATGTACATTGGAACCTGGAGATCACCATCTTCAACCAAAAAATAAGAGAAGAAAAAATAAGGCCAAAAAGATCATATCATTCAATAAAAAATTTCATCACTTCCCGAAAATGAAAAATAACCACAAGCTCTGAAAATTCCGCAAAAATGTTCGTTTGGACCGGAGATTGCCATCTTCAACTAAATAATAAAACAACAAAAAATTAGTTTATAAAAATCAAATCATTTAAAAAAACATGCATATTATACAGAAAATGTAGAAAATAGATCGAAGCCCAGAAAAATCCACAAAAAATGTATGTTGGAAAATGGAGATCGTCATCTTCAACAGAAAAATAAATGAAGCCAAAATTCATATCATTTAATAAAAATATACATATCTGCCATAAAATGTAGAAAATAGCACCAGCTCAGAAAAATCCTTACAAATGTCCGTTGGAACTAGGAGATTGCCATATTCAATTAAAAATGAGTTGACAAAATTAGGCCAGAAAAATTGTATCCTTTAATAAAAAGGTTCATGTCTCTCAGAAAATGTACAAAAAGCCCCAAACTAAGAAAAATCCACAAAAAAATGTAGGAACCTGGAGATCGCCATCTTCAACTAAAAATAAGATTAGAAAAATTTAGGATATAAAAATCATGTCATATAATATAACGATTCTTATCTTCCCGAAAGTGTAGAAAAATGCCCCGAGCTCAGATAAATCCGCAAAAATATCTATTGGTACCGGAAGATCGCCATTTTCAACTGTAAAATAAGAGAAGACAAAAATGAAGGCAAAATATCATATCATTTAAAAAAATGATCCATATCTTCCAAAAATGTGGAAAATAAGCCGGAGCTCAGAAAAATCCGTAAAAATGTCTGTTGGAACCGGGTGATCGCCATCTTCAATTGAAATATAAGAGAAGACAAAATTAGGCTAAAATATTTTATCGTTTAATAAAAAGATCGACATCTTCAACAGGAAAATAAGAGAAGGCAAATTTAGGCTAGAAAAATCATATCAATTAATAAAAAGATTCATATATTTAATAAAATGAAGAAAATAGATCAAGCTCATAAAATGATATATAAAAATCTTTTCTGTTGAAGATATCAAATATCCCAGTTACAACGAACATTTTTATAGATGAAGATGGCGATTTTCCAATTTCGAATTTTGTCTTCTCTTATATTTCAGTTGAAGATGGTGATTTTCCGGTTCCAACGGACATTTTTAGGACTAATTTTGTCTTCTCAGATATCATTTAATAAAACGATCCATATATTCCAGAAAATGTGAAAAATAACACTGACATCAGAAATATCTGCAAAAATGTCCGTTGGAACCGGGAGATCACCAACTTCTACTGGAAAGTAAGAGACGATAAAATTAGGCCAAAAATCAAACAATTTAATAAAACGATACATATCTTCCAGAAAATGGGGAAAACAACCTGGAGCTCAGAAAAATCCGCAAAATTGTCTGTTGTGATTGAGAGAATGCCATCTTCGACTGAGAAATAAGAGAAGACAAAATTAGGCCAAAAATCATATCATTCAAAATAAAGATCGCCATCTTCAACTCGAAAATAAGTGAAGACAAACGTAGGTTATAAAAATCATATCGTTTAATAAAAAGATGCATATCTTCCAAAAATGTAGAAAATATCCCTGAGCTTAGAAAAATCCGCAGAAATGTCTGTTGGAACCGGAAGATCGCCATCTTCAACTTAAAAATAATAGAAGACAAACTTAAGCTAACAAAAGCATATCATTTAGTAAAAAGATCCATATCTTCCATAAAATAAAGAAAATAGCACAGAGCTCAGAAATTCCACAAAAATTTTTGTTAGAACCGGGAGATCGATATGTTCAACTGAAAAATAAGAGAAGACAAAATTAGGCAATAAAAATCATTTCATTTAATATAAAGATTCTTATTTTCCAAAAATGTAGAAAATATCCCCGAACTAAGAAAAATCCGCAAACATAACCGTCGGAACCTGGAGAGCGCAAAATTTAATGAAAAAGAGAGAAGGAAAAATTAGGCAAAAATATCATATCATTGAATAAAATGATCAATATCTTCCAGATAATACAGAAAATAGCCCAGAGCTCAGAAAAATCTTCAAAAATATTCGTGTGAACCGGGGATTGCCATTATCAACGAATAATTTAAGAGAAGATAAAATTCGCCAAAAAACCATAACATTTAATAAAATGATCGTTATCTACTAGAAAATACAGAAAATAACCCCAATGTTAGAAAATTCTGCAAAAATTTCTGTTGGAACCGTGAAACAGTCACATTCAAGTGAAAAATAAGAAAAAACAAATGTAGACGCTAAAAATTATATCATTTAATAAAAAGATCCATATCGACAATAAAATATTAAAAATAACGTCGAGTTCAAAAAAATCCGCTAATATTTACGTTTGAACTGGGAGATCGACATCATCATTTGAAAAATAAGAGAAGACAAAATTTGGCTAGAAAAATTATATCTTTTAATAAAAGATCCATATCTTACAGAAAATGTAGAAAATAGTCACGACCTCAGAATTATCGGCCAAAATGTCCGTTTATCCTGGGATATCACCATCTTCAATTGAAAAATAAGTAAAGACAAAATTAGGCTACAAAAATCATATACAGTAATAAAAGATCCATACATTCCAGAAAAAGTAGAAAATAATCCCGAGCTCAGAAAAATCCGCAAAAAATATCCGTTGGAATTGGGTGATCACAATCTTCAACAAAAAAAATAAGAGAAGACATAATTAAGCCAAAATATCATTTCATTTTATAAAACAATCCATATCTTCCAAAAATGTGGAACATAGGCCAGAGCTCAAAAAAATCCGCAAAAATGTCCATTTGAACTAGGTGTTTGAATAAAAGAGAAATCAAAATTAGGCCAAAACATCATATCATTTAATAAAAATATCGTCATCTTCATCTGGAAAATAAGAGAAGACAAATTTAGGAGAGAAAAATCATTACAATCAATTAAAAGATCCATATCTTTCATAAAATGTATAAAATAGCACCAATCTCAGAAAATGATATATAAAAATCTTTTCAGTTGACGACGGCGATATCTCGGTTACAACGTACATTTTTATATATGAAGGTGGTGATTTTACGATTTTGAATTTTGTCTTCTCTTATTTTTCAGTTGAAGATGGCGATTTCCCAGCTCCAACAGACATTTTTGGCCTAATTTTGTCTTCTTTGATATTATTTAATAAAACGATCCATATATTCCAGAAAAATGGAAAATATCCCGGAGCTTAGAAATATCCGCAAAAACGTCCATTGGAACAGGGAGATCGCCAACTTCAACTTCAACAGTAAATTAAGAGAAGACAAAATTAGGCCTACAATCATATCATTTAATAAACATTACATTTCTTTCAGAAAATCTGGAAAATAGCCCGGACCTTAGAAAAATCTGCAAAAATTTCCTTAGGGCCCGAGAGAAGGCCATCTTCAACTGAAATATAAGAGAAGACAAAATTAGACCAAAAATCATATCATTCAATATAAAGTTTGCCATCTTAAACTGGAAAATAAGAAGAAACAAACATAGGTTAATCATATCATTTAATAAAACCATCCATATCTTCCATAAAATGTACAAAATATGCCGGAGAACAGAAAAATCCGCAAAAATGTCTGTTGGCACCGGGAGATTGCCATCTACAACTTAAAAATAATAAAAGACAAACTTAAGCGATAAAAATCATATCATTAATAAAAAGATCCATATCTTCCATAAAATAAAGAAAATAGCACAGATATTAGAAAATCCGCAAAAATGTCCTTTAGAACCGGGCGATAGCTATGTTCAACCAAAAAATAAGAGAAGACAAAATTTATCAATAAAAATCATATCTTTTAATATAAAGATTCTTATTTTCCATAAAATGTAGAAAATATCTCTGAGCTCCGAAAAATCTCCAAAAATATCCGTCGGAACCGGGAGAGTGCAAAATTTAACGAAAAACAGAGAAGGGAAAATTAGGCCAACATATCATATCATTTAATAAAACGATCTATATCTTCTAAATAATACAGAAAATAGCCCAGATCTCAGAAAAATCCTCAAACATATCGGTGTGAACCGGGAGATCGCCATCATCAACGAAAAATCTAAGAAAGACAAAATTTGGCAAAAAAAATCATAGCATTTAATAAAACGATCGTTATCTTTCCAGAAATGTAGAAAATAGCCTCGAGGTCAGAAAAATCCGCAAAAATTTCCGTTGGAACCAGGAAACTGTCATTTTCAAGTGAAAAATAAGAGAAGACAAACGTAGGCTATAAAAATTATATCATTTAATTAAAAAATCCCTATCTTCAATAAAATGTAGAAAATAGCATGGAGTGCAGAAAAACCCGTAAAAATTTCGTTGGAACCAGGAGATCGTCATCATCAATTCAAAAAGAAGGGAAGACAAAATTAGGATAGAAAAATCATATCATTGAATAAAAAGGTCCATATCTTATAGAAAATGTAGAAAATAGTCCTTAGCTTAGAAATATCGGCCAAAATGTCCGTTGGAACCGGGATATCGTCATCTTCAATTGAAAAAAAATAAGAGAAGACAAAATTATGCTTCAAAAAGAATATATAGTTAAAAGAAAATCCATACCTTCAGAAAATGTAGAAAATAATTCCAAGGTCAGAAAAATCTGCAAAAATGTCTGTTAAAACCAGGAGATCGTCGTCTTCAACTGGAAAATAAGAGGAGACTAAATTTGGCCAAAATATCATATCATTTAATAAAACGATCCATATCTTCCAGGAATGTGGAAAATAGGCCTGAGCTTAGAAAAATCTGGAAAAATGTCCGTTGGAACTGGGTGATCGCCATCTTCAATTGGAATATATGAGAAGACAAAATTAAGCCCAAAATCATATTTAATAAAAAGATCGTCATCTTCAACTGTCATCTTCAACTGGAAAATAAGAGAAGACAAATTTAGGACAGAAAAATCATATCAATTAATAAAAAGATCCATTCTTTCTTAAATTGAATAAAATAGCACCAAACTCAGAAAATGATATACAAAAATATTTTAAGTTGAAGATGGCGATATCCCGGTTACCACAGACCTTTTATAGATGAAGATAGTGATTTCCTTATTCCGAATTTTGTCTTCTCTTATCTGTCAGTTAAAGATGTCGATTTTCCAGTTCCACGTACATTTTTGGCCTAATTTTGTCTTCCCTGATATCATTTAAAAAACGATCCATATATTCTAGAAAATATGAAAAATATCCCGTAGCATAGAAATATCCCCAAAAATTTCTGTTGGAACCGAGAGATCGCGGGACTTCAACTGGAAATTAAGAGATGACAAAATTAGGCCTATAAATCATATCATTTAATAAAATGTTCCATATCTTCCAGAAAATGTGGAAAATGGCCCGGAACTCAGAAAAATAACAGAAGACAAACTTAAGCTGTAAAAATCATATCATTTAATAAAAAGCTCCATGTCTTCCATAAAATAAATAAAATAGCATAGAGATCAGAAAATCCGAACAACAATGTTCGTTGGATCGGGGAGATCACCATGTTCAACTGAAAAATAAGAGAAGACAAAATTTGTCAATAGAAATCATAACATTTAATGTAAAGATTCTTATTTTCCATAAAATGTAGAAACTATCCCCGAGCTAAGATAAATCTGGGAGACCGCCAAATTTAACGAAAAGAGGAGACAAAATTAGGCCAAAATATCATATCATTTAATAAAACAATCAATATCTTCCAAATAATACGGAAAATAGCCCAGGGCTCAAAAAATCCTCAAAAATATCCGTGGGAACCGGGAGATCGCCATCATAGAGAAGACAAAATTAGATAAAAAATCATAGCATTTAATGAAATGATCGTTATCTTCCTGAAAATATAGAAAATAACCAGGAGATCGGAAAAATCCGCACAAATTTCCTTTGGAACCGGGAAACCGCCATTCTCAAGTGAAAAATAAAAGAAGACAAACGTAGGCTATAAAACTTATATCATTTACTTAAAAATCCATATCTACAATGAAATATAGAAAATAGCCTTGAGTTCAGAAAAATCCGTAAAAATTTTCGTTGGAACCAGAAGATCGCCATCATCAATTTAAAAAGAAGAGAAGACAAAATTAGGCTAGAAAAATCATATCATTGAATAAAAAGATCCATATCTTTCATAAAATTTAGAAAATAGTCCTGAGCTTAGAAATATCGGCCAAAATGTCCGTTGGAACTAGGATATCAGCATCTTCAACTGAAAAAAATAAGAGAAGACAAAATTAAGCTGCAAAAAGAATATACTGTAAAAGAAAATCCATATCATCGAGAAAATGTAGAAAATAATTCCGAGCTCAGAAAAATCCGTAAAAATGTTCATTAGAACCAGGAGATCGCCATCTTCAACTAGAAAAATAAGAGAAGACAAAATTTGGCCAAAATATAATATTATTTAATAAAACGATCCATATCTTCCAAAAATGTGGAAAATAGGCCTGAGCTCAAAAAAATCCGGAAAATGTCCTTTGGAACTGGGTCATCGCCATCTTCAACTGGAATATATGAGAAGACAAAATTAGGCCCAAAATCATATCATTTAAAAAAAGATCGTCATCTTCAACCGTCATCTTCAACTGGAAAATAAGAGAATAAAAATTTAGATAGAAAAATCATATCAATTAATAAAAAGATCCATATCTTTCATAAAATGAATAAAATAGCACCAAACTCAGAAAATGATATATAAAAATATTTTAAGTTGAAGATGGCGAAATCCCGATTACCACGGACATTTTATAGATGACGATGGCGATTTTCCGGTCTGAATTTTGTCTTCTCTTATCTTTCAGTTGAAGATGGCGATTTCCCGGTTCCAACAGATATTTTTTGGCCTAATTTTGTCTTCAATGATATCATTTAAAACAATGATCCATATATTCTAGTAAATATGGAAACTATCCAGTAGCTCAGAAATATCCGCAAAAATGTTCGTTGGAATCGGGAGATCGCTAACTTCAACTAGAAATTAAGAGAAGAAAATTAGGCCAAAAACCATAGCATTTAATAAAACATTCCATATCTTCCAGAAAATGTGGAAAATAGCTAGGAGCTCAGAAAAATATGCAAAAATTTCCTTTGTAACCGAGAGAAGGCCATCTTTAACTGAAATATAAGAGAAGACAAAATTAGGCCAAAAAATCATATTATTAAATATAAAGATCACCATCTTCAACTGGAAAATAAGAGAAAACAAACTTAGGTTATAAAATTCATATCGTTTAATAAAATGATCCATATCTTCCATAAAATGTAGAAAATATGCCTGAGCTCAGAAAAACTGCAAAAATGTCCGTTGGAACTGGAAGATCGTGATCTTCAACTTAAAAATAATAGAAGACAAATTGAAGCTATAAAAATCATATCATTTAATTAAAGATCCATATCTTCCATATAATAAAGAAAATAGCACAACGAACAGAAAATCCAAAAAATGTCCATTGGATCTGGGAGATTGCCATGTTCAACTGAAAAATAAGAGAAGACAAAATTTGGCAGTAGAAATAATATCATTTTAATATAAATATTCTTATTTTCCATAAAAAGTAGAAAATATCCCCGAGCTCAGAAAAATCCGCAAAAATATCCGTCGGAACCTGGAGATCACCAAATTTAACGAAAAAGAAGAAGAAAAATTAGGTCAAAAATCATACCATTTAATAAAACGATCGATCTCTTCCACATAATACATAAAATAGGTTATATCTCAGAAAATCCGCAAAAATATCTGTTGGTTCCAGGAAATCGCCATCATTAGTGAAAAAAATAAGAGAAGACAAATTTTGGCCAAAAAATCTTATCATTTAATAAAACGATCGATGTCTTCCAGAAAATTCAAGGAATAACCCCAAGTCAGAAATATCTGCAAAAATGTCCGTCGGAACTAGGAGACCGCCATCTTCAAGTGAAAAATAAGAGAAGATAAACATAGGCTATAGTATCATATAATTTAATAAAAATATCCATATCGACAATAAAACATAGAAAATAGCCTCTAGGTTAGAAAAATGCCAAAAAATTTCCATTGGAACCTGGAGACCGCCATCTTCAATTGATAAATAAGGAAAGACAAAATTAGGATAGAAAAATCATATCATTTACTAAAAAGATCTAAATCTTACAGAAAATGTAGAAACTAGTACCGTGCTCAGGAATTTCAGCTAAAATGTCGTTGGAACCGGGATATTGACATCTTCAACTAAAAAAATAAGAGAAGACAAAATTAGCCTACAAAAATCTAATAAAAAGATCCAAATCTTCGTGGAAATGTAGAAAATAGTCCCGAGCACAGAAAAATCCACAAAAATGTCTTTGGAACCGGAAGATCGCCATCTTCAACTAGAAATAAGTGAAGACAAAATTAGGCCAAAATATCATATCATTTAATAAAACGATCTATGTCTTCCAAAAGTGTGGAAAATAGGCTGGAACTCAAAAAAAATCCGCAAAAAATTCCATTGGAACCGAGAGATCGCCATCTTCAACTGGAAAATAAAGAAGACAAATTTATGCTAGAAAATTCATATCATTTAATAAAAAGATCGATATCTTTCATAAAATGTATAAAATAGCACTAAGCTCAGAAAATGATATAAAAAATATTTTCAGTTGAAGATGGCGATATCCCGATTACATTGTGCATTTTTATAGACGAAGATGGAGATTTCCCTGTTCCAAATTTTGTCTTCTCTTATATTTCAGTTGAAGATGATGATTTCCCGGTTCCAACAAACATTTTTTGGCCTAAGTTTGTCTTCTCCGATATCATTTAATAAAATGATCCATATCTTTCAGAAAATGTCGAAAATAGCCCGGAGCTCAGAAATATCCAACAAAATGTCCGTTGGAATAGGGAGATCGCCAACTTCAATGGAAAATAAGAGAAGACAAAATTAGGCCAAAAATCATATCATCTAATAAAACGATCCATATCTTCCAGAAAATGCGCAAAATGACGCGGAGCTAAGAAAAATCCACAAAAAAGTCCTGGGACCAAGAGAATGCCATCTTCAACAAAAATATAATAGAAGACAAAATTAGGCCAAAAAATCATATCATTCAATATAAAGATTGTCATCATCAATTGGAAAATAAGAGAAGACAAACTTTGGTTATAAAATCACATCATTTAATAAATAACATCATTTAAAATATCCCGGAGTTTAGAAAATTCACAAAAATGTCAATTGGAACAGGGAGATTCCATCTTCAACTTAAAAAAATTGTAGACAAACTTGAGCAATAAAAATCATATCATTTAATAAAAAGATCCATATCTTCCATAAAATAAAGAAAATAATACCGAACTCAGAGAATGCGAAAAAATTCCTTTGGGACCGAGAGATCGCTATGTTTAACTGAAAAATAAGAAAAGACAACATTTGGCAATAAAAATCATATCATTAATATAAACATTCTAATTTTCCATAAAATGTTGAAAATATCTTCGAGCTCAGAAAATCCGTAAAATCACCGGGAGATCGCTAAATTTAACAAAAAAGTCAAAATTCAGCCAAAAAATCACAACATTTAATAAAACGGTCGATATCTTCCAGATAATGCAGAAAATATCCCCGAGCTCAGAAAAATCTGCAAAAATATCTGTTGGAACCGGGAGATCACCATCATCACTGAAACAATATATATGAGAAGATGAAATTCGGCCAATAATCATATCATTTAATAAAACGATCGATATCTTTCAGAAAATACAGAAAATAGCCTCGAGGTCAGAAAAATTTGCAAAAGTTTCGTTGGAGAACTGGGAGACCGCCATCTTCAAGTGAAAAATAAGAGAAGATAAAATTTGGCTAGAAAAATCATATAATGTAATAGAAAGATTCATATCTTCCAGAAAATGTAGAAATAATCCAGAGCTCAGAAAAATTCGCAAAAAATGTCCGTTGGAACCGGTAGATCGAAATCTTCAACTGGAAAAAAAGAGAAGCCAAAATTAGGCCAAAATATCATATTATTTAATAAAACAATCCATATCTTCCAAAAATGTGGAACATATGCCACAGCTCAGTAAAATCCGGAAAACTGTCTGTTTAAACTGGGAGATCTCATCTTCAACCGAAAATTAAAGAAGACAAAATTAGGCCAAAAATCATATCATTTAATAAAAAGATATACACCTTTCAAAAATGTATAAATTAGGATTAAGCTCAGAAAAACCGGAAAAATGTCTATGGGAACCAGGTGATCGCCTAAAAAAGAGAAAACAAAATTAGGCCCAAAAAATCATATAATCTAATAAAACGATCCAAATCTTCCAGAAAGTGCGCAAAAATAGCTCGGAGGTCAAATAAATCCACAGAAATATCTTCCAGAAAATGTGTAAAATAGCCCAAAGCTCAGAAATATCTGTAGAAATATCGGTTGAAACCAGGAGATCGACATCTTCAACGAAAAATAAGAGAAGACATAATTATAACCTAAAAAATCATATCATTAAATATATAAACCCATATCTTCCATAAAATGCAGAAAATAGCACCAAGCTCAAAAAAATCGCAAAAATATCCATTAGAACCAGGAGATCGCCATGTACAACTGAAAAAAAATTAGAGAAGACAAAATTATGCCATAAAAATCATATCATTTAATATAAAGATCCATAGCTCATAGAAAGTTTAGAAAATAGCCCGGAGATCACAAAAATCAGCAAAAATGTCTGTTGGAACCAGGAGATTGCCATCATCAACGAAAAATCTAAGAGAAAACAAAATTAGACAAAAAAATCATAGCATTTAATAAAACGATCGTTACCTTCAATAAAATACAGAAAATAGCTCCGAGGAAAGAAAAATTCGCCAAAATTTCTGTTGGAACCGGAAAACATGCATCTTCTAGTGAAAAATAAGAGAAGACAAATGTAGGCTATAAAAATCATATCATTTAATAAAAAGATCCATATCTACAATAAAATGTGGAAAATAGACTCAAGTTCAGAAAAATCCGCTAAAATTTCCGTTTGAATAGGGAGATCGCCATCATCAATTGAAAAATAAGAAAAGACAAGATTAGCCTAGAAAAATCATATCATTTAATAAAAATATACAAAACTTACAGAAAATGTTGAAAATAGTCACGAGCTCAGAAATATCGGGCAAAATTCCTCGCCATCTTCAACTTAAAAATAAGAGAAGATAAAATTAGGCTACAAAATCATATAATGTGATAGAAAGATTCATATCTTCCAAAAATGTAGAAAATAATCACGAGCTCAAAAAATCCACAAAAAATGTCCGTTGGAACCGGGATATCGTAATCTTCAACTGGAAAAAAAGAAAGCCAAAATTAAGCCAAAATATCATATTTGTTGTGAATGGAAATAACCAGAGTCGGTTAGGATTGCGGGTATCTTAGAGATACACCCATATCTATGTATTCTATCTTTCTACTGTCCTACCATGCCTATAAATAAAGGGCTGGGGGTTCCTCCCCTAGTAGTTGATTCATAACACGTTATCAGCACGAGACTCTAGAAAATTTTTTCTTTCCACAAATTTTTCGTTCGTTGCGAAGGCAAAGGCGAGAGGAGACGGGTGATCCATGCGCGCGGTGCAAGGCTTCCTCAATCGAGCGTCGTCATCCGCGTCGGGCTTTGTTCAACCGTCGCTATATCCAGAGGACGGATATAGAGATAAAATCACTAAAAACGATGTTTTTAATCATATGTATGATTGCTCTACCCCTAGATCTCGCAAGATCGACACGGGAATTTGCTAGATCGCCTAAAAACAACGAACTTTTCGTACCAAAAACCAATTTTTAGGGTTCCCCCCTCTACCGTCCATGGCCGCCCCCTTAGGGGAGGCGACCGGCGCCGTGCCTCGCCCCCCTGCAGGGGGGCGGCCGGTGCCCCGCCGCTGTCTCCCCTGTAAGGGGGGCGGCGGCCAGCCGTCCCACCTGCAAGGGGGCGGCGGCCCCCGCCGCTCCCCCTGCAGGGGGACGGCGGCTGCCCCTACCGCTGCTCCCCCTGCAGGGGGCGTCGGCCCTGCCGCTCCCCCTACAGAGGGGCGGCGGCTGCCCCTGCCACCGATCCCCCTGCAGGAGGCCGGCGGCGCCCCTGCCGGCGTCCCCCCTGCAGGGGGCGACGGCCTCTGTCATCCCCCTGCAGGGGGGCGGCGACGGCCCACTGCCGCCCCCCTACAGGGGGCCGACGGCCCCGCTGCCCCCCTTGCAGGGGGCGGCCGCCCCTCCCCCCTCCGCTGTTTCGGCGGCTGTACGAGGGCGGCGGTGGCTAACCCTAGCCGCCGCCCCCAAAACCCTATTGGGCCTCTGAGCCCAGATTCACAAAAAAAATGAGTGCGGGCCTGAAGCCCGCAGCCAATCTGCGGGCTTCAGGCCCGCAGGCCAATTTTTCTTCAAAAAAAGAAAAAGGGGGGCGAAGGCTGAAAATAAGTCTTTAAAAGATTTTTGGGGCTAAAATAAATAATTAAATAGGGCGTCTGTGGGCCTATAAATTCGTGAAAAATCACGGTACATTATGGGGTTGTTATTTGGGCATATAAGTGTGTATTGGGGACTTTTGGGGGTCATTTGGGATGATTTAAAAAGGAAAAACCTTTTCCTTCTACATCGAAAATGTAATTTTGGGCTCTTATTCAATTTGATTGATTAAACCCACATATTATACAACACTTGCATCGAATGATTTTTTTCCGTAAAATTATCTTTAGATGCTTTACATCACTGGCTTATTCTGTGGATATTATATGCGTGATTGTGCATTATATTTAAAACTTAATAATTAGGAAGATCCTGCGACCGCTCTGTCGTTAGTCATCTAACCTAACGGTGTATGACGTTGCCCAGTGGTCCAATAATTATTAAGTGATTAAATGATTTATCCTCATGCGAATATTAAATGCCTGTGATGCCTGTTATGAAAATGTCTGATGAAAATGTCTGATGAGCACAAATTTTCTGCATGGATGGCTAATTGTGGTTTTTGGTTCGGCTGTTTAAGTCCCACATTTTATTTTCCTGCAATTTTCTTTTACTTTTGAGAGAAATTGTAGTGAGGAAATTTTGTAAATGTCCAAGACCGAAGACCATTTTCCATGGAGACAGAGGCCACAATTGAGGCTGAAGATCTTATATGGGACCCACGGGGGTTTCCAAAGTTGTAATTTCTCTTTAAAGCTTTCATTTGTGTAATATGGACTGTAATGGGACTTTGGACTATTATTTATGTGGGACTGTCCGATCCACGCAATTAGCCCTTCAAATTAAAATTGCCTCCGCATGAAAGTGTAGGCTCCGCAGACTTCCCCAGTCTACGAAGTGTATCCTGAAAATCTCCATGAATGATGGCCTGGTGCGTATCCTGAGGTGAAGGGTATATGACCTGCTGCACTGAAATAGAGGGAAGGTCTGGCTCGGGCTCCGTCATGGTCTGTAAACTCACTCCCTCGCCCAAATCATCCTCATCATCATCAAAGTAAGCCATCTCAGCAGTCCGTCCCATGCACTCATACACCTCAAAATGGGCGGATGTAGTAGGCGAGAAACATAACTCAGGCTCTCCAATATCATCCATATCGCTCGTGCCTTCACATGCATCCACCACAACATCACCACCAATATAAAAATGCATCGTGTCATCAACATGGTCGACACGCACCCCATCATCCATCTCCTCTGACTCTTCAAAATGTGGACATTCAGCTTCATCTACTTGGCTCCACTGCGCCCCATCATCATATTCTGCTTGTTCCTCCGTAAGGCCATAATGGAATGAGCCCTCAGCTGGCTCCTCAGGCTGGTCCTGGACCTGCTGGACTGTTTCCTCATACTCTGCAAGGTCCCTTAGGTAACACCATGAATCCTCGGTCGAATAATCAAAGAACTCTCCACCGCAGCTCATCTGCACGAAATCTCGCCCAGATGGTGATAATCCTGTATAAAATATCTGCAGGAGGTGATCCTCATGGAAACTCTGGTGTGGGCACGCAAGCACCAAATCAGTGAACCTCCGCCAAGCCTGATAGTAGGCCTCCCACTCAGCTTGGGTAAAGCTCGCTATGTGCTGCTCCATGGCCTGCCGCCCCTGTACCTGCTCCAAGAAAATAGGCAAAAACACTCGAGAAATTCAGCCTGAAATGACAACCAAGTAAAATGTGAGTCAAGAGACAATGAATCAAACCACAATCTAGCATCATCAAGTAAAAAAGAGGGAAAAATCTAAAGTATAAGCAATCATCAAAAATTTTCCCACCAAGACATGAAAATATCCAATCTTCAAACTTTTTCAAATGTAAATGAGGGTTCTCCCACTCCGTACCATGAAAGTATGGCGGGAGTGGGATATCCTCCAAATCAATGTCGGAAAAGTCTGAAGATGATGCCATTTTGTTGTTAAAAAAATTTTCTCAAGAAAACGAGAATAACAACCAAAAGACTCAATAAGAGGAAAATAAATAAAATGGAAAGACACAACACTTAGAGATAGAAGTATCACACTAAAACTTTCGAAATCAATCAAAAAATGCTACTAATAGAAACCGTTGTCCCCGGCAACGGCGCCAATTAATGGCGACGGGAAGGACGTGCAAGTGCACGCCTTCCACTCCCAAGCGTAGGAGTGTCAATGCAATAAAAATAACCGGGATTACCGGGTCGGATCACAGGGACAAGTCGTTCTATATTCACAAAATTGATCGATAAAGAAAAATAAAGTGTGTTACAACCACCTCGCTAACGGTGGATAAGTGTGGGAAAGTGTGGTGAAACTAAAATCCTATCCAAAGTGAGTAGGGTTAGAGAACCAAAAGTGGAGTTAGGATAGCTAGGAGAGAAAGCATGGGTTGTGGGTTCACTAAGATTGGTGTTAATCAAGCTCTAATTACAGCATATAACTCAATTGATCATCCGGCTAAGGACACTCAATTGGAAAATTTAGCTTTAAAGAACACAACAATTAGCAATAGGGATGGATATATTATCATGGCACTAATCAAACTAGGAACATGGATTCATCTCGAATTGTGCCCTTTCGGGTCTTTACCAATGAAAGTGTGCCCTAATAATCACCCAACATTAACATGAAAGTAAGCAAGAGGCAAGTAGAACTAAAATTAACAACCAATCTCAATGAGTCACAAGCCACACCAATCACACTACTCAATCATACCAAATAAGATGGAATTCATAGACAAATTCATCCAATGTTCAATACAAAAGAGAAATGCAAAAATTACACAAAAAGAGAGGAAAGAGATCACCAATCTCTCAAGAAATGAGGCTTCCCTCTCACTTGGGCACCTCCTCCAAGCTTCTCCATCATCCAATGGCCTCCAACCCTATCCATAGCCTTGGGGAAGAAGAAGAGCCCCAAAAAACCTTAAAATCCCAAAAAAAACAGCAACCCCTTCAATTTTCGCAACAGGCCACACTTTAACCCAAACAATAGGCTGCGGGTCGGGCGCGCAGTGCGCCCGACCCGCTAAAATACACAGCCGCGCGTGCGTTCTGCATACGTGGAGAGCGGGCTGGCCAACGGGCCGGCCCGCAAATTAAAAACCCCTTTTTTAATATTGACAGCGGCCCGCTCCAAGAGCGGGCCGCTGTGTTGGGCCTTATTTATTTATTTATTTATTTTAAAACGAAATGAAGCAGCGGCTGAAGTGGGAATGAGCAGCCCTTTGGCGCCACATGGCGCCACGTGATTGCGACACGTGGCGCCCTAATTAATTCCTTTTCTGGTATTTTAAAGCCCTTTTCTCCTTCAAAAAATCACCAAAAATACCTAGGAGGACCAGAAAATTCCCAAAAAATTCTTGAAACTCCCCAAGACACCCAGGGGTACCTGAAAAATATGAGAAGGAGAAATTAGTCCATTTGATGTGAAAATGAATATAATGACTTATATAACACAATATTGACTTCCAAAAATCATATAAAATAACATATTGCTCAAATAATTCTCAAAATTTGTCAATATGATCACAATAATACCAGGAGTTACTGAAAAATATTAGGAAGCCAATAAAGACAGTAAAATCTATATTTTGTGCCAAGAATGAGATTAAGCTCCTAAAATGAAATGAAATGCAAATATACCCAAAAAGTGCAAGCTTAAACCTAATCTTTAGCACAAAATGGGGATAGTTAGGGGGTATAAATATACACTTTTCACTCCGAATCATCTGTGGGCCTCTAAATTCGTGAAAAATCATAGTACATTATGGGGCAATTATTTGGGCATATAAGTGTGTATTGGGGACTTTTGGGGGTCATTTGGGATGATTTAAAAAGGAAAAACCTTTTCCTTCTACATCGAAAATGTAATTTTGGGCTCTTATTCAATTTGATTGATTAAACCCACATATTATACAACCCTTGCATCAAATGATTTTTTTTTTCGTAAAATCATCTTTAGATGCTTTACATCACTGGCTTATTCTGTGGATATTATATGCGTGGTTGTGCATTATATTTAAAACTTAATAATTAGGAAGATCCTGCGACCGCTCTGCCGTTAGTCACCTAACCTAACGGCGTATGACGTTGCCCAGTGGTCCAATAATTATTAAGTGATTAAATGATTTATCCTCATGCGAATATTAAACGCATGTAATGCCTGTGATGAAAATGTCTGATGAAAATGTTTGATGAGCACAAATTTTCTGCATGGATGTCTAATTGTGGTTTTTGGATCGGCTGTTTAAGTCCCACATTTTATTTTCATGTACTTTTCTTTTACTTTTGAGAGAAATTGTAGTGAGGAAATTTTGTAAATGTCTAAGACCGAAAACCATTTTCCATGGAGACGGAGGCCACAATTGAAGCTGAAGATCTTATATGGGACCCACGGGGATTTCCAAAGTTGTAATTTCTCTTTAAAGCTTTCATTTGTGTAATATGGACTGTAATGGGACTTTGGACTATTATTTATGTGGGACTGGCCGATCCACGCAATTAGCCCTTCATATTAAAATTACCTCCGCATGAAAATGTTTATGTTTAAATTATTAATTCATGCATATTTGTGCTCTGCTAGATAAAATGGCTAAAATCGTAGTGTCGATTTCGAAGTGCTGGATGCATCAGGAAGAAACTATCTGAGCTGGCAGCTCGATGTGAAGTTTCATCTGCGGGCAAAGTCCCTCATTTCTGCTGTGACTAGTAATGAAAATGTGAGCGATATAGAAAAGGCGCAAGCCATTATCTATGTTCGACACCATGTGGACAAGACCCTAAAGGCTGAATACCTTACGGTCGAAGATCCACTTGAGCTGTGGACTGCCCTTGAGGATAGATATAAACATCAGAAAGATGTTATACTACCAAGGGCACGATATGAGTGGGAGAACCTGAGACTGTAGGACTTTAAGTCCATATCTGAGTACAACTCAGCTCTCTTTAGCATCACCTCACGCCTGAAGTTGTGTAGTGAAAAAGTCTCAGAAGATCGCCTACTGGAAAAGACATACACGTCTTTCCATGAGAAAGATGCGATACTAATGCAGTAATACCGTGAACAAAAGTTCACCAAGTATTCTGAGCTGCTGTCATATTTACTCATGGCTGAACAAAACAGAGAGCTTCTCCTCGCCACTCACAATATGCGCCCCTAGCACTGCTCCCATCCCAGAAGCTCATAACGCCTCTTCTTCTCGAAAGAAGAGAGACAACAAAAGAAAAGAAAGACTACAGAAAGGGGGACAGAACAAAACGGCTAGGGGCCAAGTCCAGCAACAAAGAAATGAAAGTGAGCGGAAGTTCACGTGGCGCAGAAATGACAAAAATAGAGATGATGCACCACACCCAAGAGGAAATGGGAAGACCAGTGACATAGCTGTGGCATGAAAGGCCACTGGTCCAGAGTGTGCCGAACTCCGCAGCACCTCCAGGATTTGTATAAAGAGAACAAGAAAAATAAAGCTGAAACAAACCTGATGACCTCTAATGCTCCAGTCAAGTTTACAGCTGACGACTTCGAAAATGATGCCATGCTTGATTAGCCCCTATTTTTATCTTAGCAATTTGTTTTGAGAATACTTTATGTTATGAGAGCATTTGAATTATGTAATTTGTTTTGAATGAAAATGTTTATCTGAAAATGCATGTGCCTATACGATTCATCTTTTAATAGATGAACTGCTCTCATGACTGATTAGTAGACAATAGCCACATACGATCATTCAAATAAAAAGCCCAACATCAGGGTCATATTGAAGATCCAGGGAATGCAACACTGTTGCCCCAAATGACACAGAAACAAAAAAAATAAAGGATGCACTAATCTCTCCGAATTCCAAAAGAAACTTTCTAAGTTTCAAGGATATCCGTTTCAACGGATTCCATTTGGAAACAGCAAATGTAAATGAAAAACAAACTACTGTATGTAACGTCTCAAGAAAAAGGAGTAAAATCCATACTTGAACGTTTTGAGAGCCTTACAGGCCTCAACCATACAAAGATTCGGAGAAATGAAGCGAAATTAAACGGAGCACCTGAAGTGCCCGACATCAGCCAAGTTTTTACACTGGCATGATAAACTTGGCCACCCAAGGGTATGACTTGAAGAACCAGAAGATTCTTCAGAAGGGAGAATTCCCCCACATCCCTTTTTATAAGGGAAAACTAATTACAAGGCCATCTCTACGAAAAATTGAAAAAGAATCTCCACGCTTCCTCAAAAAGAATATAAGGAGATAGATGTGGATAAAATCCACCCCATAGTGGGCTATTTCAGTACTTCATTGTATCGATAAATGCATCCTCAGAATATTCATATGTGTGTCTACTACAGACCCGCAAACTTAGCTTTTCCAAAGCTATTGGCACAAAAATAAAAATGTTGCGGGCACATTTTCCAGACAATAAAATATAGAAAATAAGTCTGGTTAATGTTGGGAAATATACCTCCTGGTCAATTCAAGAGTACTGCCAAGCAACGGGAATAGAAAATGAACATACAAGTGCCGCATGTTCATACCCAAAATGGGTCGGCAGAGTCACTGAAAAGTAGACTCCAATGGATTGAACGTCCATTAAATCCCGATTGCCTATGGAGGCATGGGGACATGCAAATTCTGCATGCTGCATCGTAAATGAAAATAAGACCATCTGGAGGTCAGAGTCTCCAATGCAACTTGCATATGGAATGCCACCGAACATTTCTCATCTGAGAATCTTCGGTCACGTAGTTTAAATCCCCATCGCACCACCACAGAGGACAAAAATGGGTCCTCAACGTCGCCTAGGTATCTATGTAGGGTTTGACTCACCCTCAATTATAAGATACCTAGAACCTCAAACGGGGGACGTATTTAAGGCACATCTTGAAGACTGTGATTTCGATGAGACGAGTTTCTCCAAAATAGGCCCAGGCACTGAGAAACCTGGTGCAAAGCAAATTATAACGTGGGATACAAAATGTTTGACCTACCATGATCCTGTAACAAAATAATGTGAAGATGAGATCCTGAAGATCCTCTACATATAGAACAATGTTCACCTGTTACCGGACTCATTTACTGACAACCAGAAGATTGTCAGATCACACATCCCTGTTGCAAAAACTCCAGCTAGGATTGACATCCCCGAGAATGGATGCAATCCACCAGCAGCAGAAGTGGCTGATCCTCAACAGAAGAGAGGCAGACCACTAGGCTCCAAGGATAGAGACTCTTGGAGACCTTAAGACAATACTACCACAGGACAATCAGCTCTTGTCCACACCCTCACCCTTCCCGGAATCCACTGCTGAGGAACTGCCGGGAAAAACTGAAATTGAAAGTAAATGTTGTACGTACTGGGGAGGTGTTGGACAGATAGAACATAAATTGTCGACAATGTATTCACGTATCATATTGCCATATACATCGCAAAAGCGATGATGTTTATAAATTATCGTTCCATACTCCGTTGCTAGTATGCAAGCGTAGAGATTGGCCAAATGTGGAATGAGGCAATAAAAGATGAGCTGGACTCACTTATGAAACGTGAAATGTTCGGACCTGAAGTCAAGACACCAAAAGGTGTCAAACCTGTGGATAAAATAAAGTATTGCACACATAAGAAAAATAAATAATGAAAAAGAGAGAAGGAAAAATTAGGCAAAAATATCATATCATTGAATAAAATGATCAATATCTTCCAGATAATACTAGAAAATAGCCCAGAGCTCAGAAAAATCTTCAAAAATATTCGTGTGAACTGGGGATTGCCATTATCAACGAATAATTTAAGAGAAGATAAAATTCGCCAAAAAACCATAACATTTAATAAAATGATCGTTATCTACTAGAAAATACAGAAAATAGCCCCAAGGTTAGAAAATTCTGCAAAAATTTCTGTTGGAACTGGGAAACCGTCACATTCAAGTGAAAAATAAGAAAAAACAAACGTAGACGCTAAAAATTATACTCATTTAATAAAAAGATCCATATCGACAATAAAATATTAAAAATAACATCGAGTTCAAAAAAATCCGCTAATATTTACGTTTGAACTGGGAGATCGCCATCATCATTTGAAAAATAAGAGAAGACAAAATTTGGCTAGAAAAATTATATCTTTTAATAAAAGATCCATATCTTACAGAAAATGTAGAAAATAGTCACTACCCTCAGAATTATCGGCCAAAATGTCCGTTTATCCCGGGATATCACCATCTTCAATTGAAAAATAAGTGAAGAAAAAATTAGGCTACAAAAAATCATATAGCGTAATAAAAGATCCATACATTCCAGAAAAAGTAGAAAATAATCCCGAGCTCAAAAAAAAGCCGCAAAAAATATCCGTTGGAATTGGGTGATCACAATCTTCAACAAAAAAAATAAGAGAAGACATAATTAAGCCCAAAATATCATTTCATTTTATAAAACGATCCATATCTTCCAAAAATGTGGAATATAGGCCAGAGCTAAAAAAAATCCGCAAAAATGTCCGTTTGAACTAGGTGTTTGGAATAAAAGAGAAATCAAAATTAGGCCAAAACATCATATCATTTAATAAAAATATCGTCATCTTCATCTGGAAAATAAGAGAAGACAAATTTAGGAGAGAAAAATCATTACAATCAATTAAAAGATCCATATCTTTCATAAAAATGTATAAAATAGCACCAATCTCAGAAAATGATATATAAAAATCTTTTCAGTTGACGACGGCGATATCTCGGTTACAACAGACATTTTTATATATGAAGGTGGTGATTTTACGATTTCGAATTTTGTCTTCTCTTATCTTTCAGTTGAAGATGGCGATTTCCCAGCTCCAACAGACATTTTTGGCCTAATTTTGTCTTCTTTGATATTATTTAATAAAACGATCCATATATTCCAGAAAAATGGAAAATATCCCAGAGCTTAGAAATATTCGCAAAAATGTCCATTGGAACAGGGAGATCGCCAACTTCAACTTCAACAGTAAATTAAGAGAAGACAAAATTAGGCCTACAATCATATCATTTAATAAACGTTACATTTCTTCCAGAAAATCTGGAAAATAGCCCGGACCTTAGAAAAATCTGCAAAAATTTTCTTAGGGCCCGAGAGAAGGCCATCTTCAACTGAAATATAAGAGAAGACAAAATTAGACCAAAAATCATATCATTCAATATAAAGTTTGCCATCTTAAACTGGAAAATAAGAAGAAACAAACATAGGTTAATCATATCATTTAATAAAACCATCCATATCTTCCATAAAATGTACAAAATATGCCGAAGAACAGAAAAATCCGCAAAAATGTCTGTTAGCAACCGGGAGATTGCCATCTACAACTTAAAAATAATAAAATACAAACTTAAGCGATAAAAATCATATCATTAATAAAAAGATCCATATCTTCCATAAAATAAAGAAAATAGCACAGATATTAGAAAATCCGCAAAAATGTCCTTTAGAACCGGGCGATAGCTATGTTCAACCAAAAAAATAAGAGAAGACAAAATTTATCAATAAAAATCATATCTTTTAATATAAAGATTCTTATTTTTCCCATAAAATGTAGAAAATATCTCTGAGCTCCCGAAAAATCTCCAAAAATATCCGTCGGAACCCGGGAGAGTGCAAAATTAAACGAAAAACAGAGAAGGGAAAATTATGCCAACATATCATATCATTTAATAAAACGATCTATATCTTCTAAATAATACAGAAAATAGCCCAGATCTCAGAAAAATCCTCAAACATATCGGTGTGAACCGGGAGATCGCCATCATCAACGAAAAATCTAAGAAAGACAAAATTTGGCAAAAAAAAATCATAGCATTTAATAAAACGATCGTTATCTTTCCCAGACATGTAGAAAATAGCCTCGAGGTCAGAAAAATCCGCAAAAATTTCCGTTGGAACCAGGAAACTGTCATTTTCAAGTGAAAAATAAGAGAAGACAAACGTAGGCTATAAAAATTATATCATTTAATTAAAAAAATCCCTATCTTCAATAAACCTGGTGCAAAGAAAATTATAACGTGGGATACAAAATGTTTGACCTACCATGATCCTGTAACAAAATAATGTGAAGATGAGATCCTGAAGATCCCTCTACATATAGAACAATGTTCACCTATTATCGAACTCATTTACTGACAACCAGAAGATTGTCAGATCACACATCCCTGTTGCAAAAACTCCAGCTAGGATTGACATCCCCGAGAATGGATGCAATCCATCAGCAGCAGAAGTGGCTGATCCTCAACAGAAGAGAGGCAGACCACTAGGCTCCAAGGATAGAGACTCTTGGAGACCTTAAGACAATACTACCACAGGACAATCAGCTCTTGTCCACACCCTCACCCCTTCCCGGAATCCACTGCTGAGGAAACTGTCGGGAAAAACTGAAATTGAAAGTAAATGGTGTATGTACTGGGGAGGTGTTGTACAGATAGAACATAAATTGTCGACAATGTATTCACGTATCATATTTCCATATACATCGCAAAAGCGATGATGTTTATAAATTATCGTTCCATACTCCGTTGCTAGTATGCAAGCGTAGAGATTGGCCAAATGTGGAAGGAGGCAATAAAAGATGAGCGGGACTCACTTATGAAACGTGAAATGTTCGGACCTGAAGTCAAGACACCAAAAGGTGTCAAACCTGTGGATAAAATAAAGTATTGCACACATAAGAAAAATAAATACAAAATCGTATGCTATAAAGAACAACCTATAGCCCAAGGAAAATTTCGCTGAAACTAGGGATCGAACAAATTAAAATGAGCATGTCTCATAAATGATGCATCAGTCTCCCTAAGTTATCAAAAGCGAATACCTTACGATTTGGCGAAGGAAAATTTTGGATATGCTGTTATTGGATGTTGTGACGGCATACCTTCGTGGATATCTTGGTAAATATAATTTCCACATTTCCTCAAATGCCTGAATAGACTTCGGGACGTCTATTCAATTGAAGAAAAACAATAAGTATAATAAATAAATGTACAACCAAAAGAATCATTTGACAAATCAATGATTCATATTGAGGGTTGTCTTTGCATCTAAGCAAAGAACAAGATTAGAGATCATAGTTGTAAACAACTAAAATCTCATCGGATCTCCTGAAGAGAAAACCGAAACATCTGTTCAAGCCTGACTATTAAACATGAAATGAAAGACCTAGGCAAATATAAAGTCATGGCTCATAGAATCCTGTTACAAATGCCCAAAGTGCGTTGGAGAAATTAAAAGGACCATTGACATCGAAAGTACACCTACGGTAGTATACTTAATGGATGTACAAAAAGAACCCTTTCGATCGCTGGAAGAGGGGGAGGATATAACTGGTCCTAAAGTCCCTTATCTAAGTGCAATCCGGCACTCCTGGCTAACTGCACGCGTCCCGATATAGCTATTGCAGTAAACTCATTAGCCACAGATAGTTGGCACCTAAAAATGGCCATTAGACCGGAGTTAAGCCTTCTGCGCTTTCTCCAAGGGTCGAAAGATTTGGACTTACAAAATGAAGTATCATCCTCCAATGTTCATGCAAATGCAGGTTACAGGTCCAATCCCTATACTAAGAAATCACAGAACGTGTACCCACAGTGGGATGGCCATCTACTACAGATCTACAAAGCAATTTATGAAGGCATCATCATCCTATCAATCCGAGATCCTCACCACACTAATGGTGTATTTGAGGGCGCGTGCTGGTACATCACATCCCAGTGACGATTGGGATAGAGGCTAGTATTGTGGAGCTGACCACATAGTCTAAAGACCACATTAGATGCAACGATACTTAGCACACCTCTCCAGAGTTTCTGGATTCTGCAGCTACTTAATTGTGATAACTTTGTAATCTGTGTATATTTTCGGAATGTTGTAAATAGGAATGATGAGATAAGCCTAAGAGATCTGAAAGCCTAAGAGCTTTTACAGATCAGGGGGAGTTGAGGGAATTTGTACTCTTTTCCCTTAGCTGTGGTTTTTTCCACTGGGTTTTCCATAGCCAAAGGTTTTAACGAGGCAAATCACATCAACTCTGGATCCTGAAGTATCCACCCATCTGTGACGCTCAGAATCCAGAAGTATTCATGAGCAGAGTCACTTGTACAAATCAGGGGAGTCACAGAGCGTTTGTACTCTTTTTCCTTAACTATGGTTTCTCCCACAGGGTTTTCCATAGCTAAAGGTTTTAACGAGGTGAACCTCACCAACTCAGGATCCTGAAGTATCCACCCCATGTGAAACTCTTATTAAGCTCAGAATCCCGAAGTACTCTTGAGCAGAGTCCACACCTATGGCTGGATAAGGGGGAGTGTTGTGAATGGAAATAACCAGAGTCGGTTAGGATTGCGGGTATCTTAGAGATACGCCCATATCTATGTATTCTATCTTTCTACTCTCCTACCATGCCTATAAATAAAGGGCTGGGGGTTCATCCCCCCGTAGTTGATTCGTAACAATATTATTTAATAAAACGATCCATACTCCAAAAATGTGAAACATAGGCCACATCGGAAAAATTAGATAAAATCCGAAAAACTGTCCGTTTAAACCGGGAGATCGTCATCTTCAACCGAAAAATTAGAGAAGACAAAATTAGGCCAAAAAATCATGTCATTTAATAAAAAGATATATACCTTTCAAAAATGTACAAATTAGGACTAAGCTCAGAAAAACCGGAAAAATGTCTATGGGAACCGGATCGCCTAAAAAAGAGAACAAAAGTAGGCCCAAAAAATCATATCATCTAATAAAACGATCCATATCTTCCAGAAAGTGTGCAAAAATAGCCCGGAGGTCAAAGAAATCCATAAAAATATCTTCCACAAAATGTAGAAAATAGCCCAGAGCTCAGAAAAATCTGCAGAAATGTCGGTTGGAATCAGGAGATCGACATCTTCAAAGGAAAATAAGAGAAGACAAAATTAGAACCTAAAAAATCATTTCATTAAATATATATACACATATCTTCCATAAAATGTAGAAAATAGCACCAAGCTCAAAAAAATCGCACAAATGTCCATTAGAACTGGGAGATCGCCATGTACAACTGAAAAAATAAAAGAAGACAAAATTATGCCATAAAAATCATATCATTTAATATAAAGATCCATAGCTTACAGAAAATTTAGAAAATAGCCTGGATATCACAAAAATACGCAAAAATATCTGTTGGAACTGGAAGATCGCCATTATCAACGAAAAATCTAAGAGAAAACAAAATTAGACAAAATATCATAGAATTTAATAAAATGATCGTTGCCTTTCAGAAAATACAGAAAATAGCTCTTAGGAAAGAAAACTCCATAAAAATTTCCGTTCGAACTGGAAAACATGCATCTTCTAGTGAAAATAAGAGAAGACAAATGTAGGCTATAAAAATCATATCATTTAATAAAAAGATCCATATCTACAATAAAATGTAGAAAATAGACTCAAGTTCAGAAAAATCCGCAAAAATTTCCGTTTGAACAGGGAGATCGCTATTCAATTGAAAAATAAGAAAAGACAAAATTAGGCTAGAAAAATCATATCATTTAATAAAAATATACATATCTTACAGAAAATGTTGAAAATAGTCCCGAGCTCAGAAATATCGGGCAAAATGTCCGTAGGGACAAGGATATCGACATCTTCAACTTAAAAATAAGAGAAGATAAAATTAGGCTACAAAAATCATATAATGTAATAAAAAGATTCATATCTAGAAAATGTAGAAAATAATCCCGAGCTCAGAAAAATCCGCAAAAATTGTCCGTTGGAATCGGGAGATATCCATTTTCAACATAAAAATAATAGGAGACAAACTTAAGCTATAAAAATAATATCATTTAATAAAAAAATCCACATCTTCCATAAAAAGAAAATATCACAGAGATCAGAAAATCCAAAAAAATGTACGTTGTATCCGAGAGATCGCCATGTTCAACTGAAAAATAAGAGAAGACAAAATTTGGCAATAGAAATCATATCATTAATATAAAATTATTATTTTCCTTAAAATGTAGAAAATATCCGCGAGCTCAGAAAAATCCGTAAAAATATCCATCAGAGCCTGGAGATCACCAAATTTAACGAAAAAAAGGAGAAAACAGAATTGTGCCCAAAAATCACAACAACTAATAAAATGATCGATATCTTTGTGATAATACAGAAAATAGGCCATATCTCAAAAAAATCTGCAAAAATATCAGTTGGTTTCGGGAAATCGCCATCATTAGTGAAAAAAATAAAAGAAGACAAAATATGGCCAAAAATCAGATCATTTAATAAAACGATCGATATCTTCCAGAAAATTCAGAAAATAACCTCGAGTTCAGAAAAAACCGCAAAAAATATCTGTGGGAACTCGGAGACAGCCATCTTCAAGTGAAAATTAAGAGATGATAAACGTAGGCTATAAAAGCATTTCATTTAATAAAAATATCCATATCTAAAACGAAAAAAAGAGCCTCAAGGTCAGAAAATCCGAAAAAAATTCTGTTGGAACCGGGAGATCGCCATCTTCAATTGAAAAATAAGGAAAGACAAATTTTAGGATTTGAAAATCATATCATTTAATAAAAAGAGCTATATCTTACAGAAAATGTAGAAACTAGTCCCACGCTAAGGAATATCGACAAAAATGTCCGTTGGAAACGAGTTATTGCCATCTTTAACTGAAAAATAAGTGAAGACAAAATTAGACAACAAAAATCGTATAATGTAATAAAAAGATCCATATCTTCGAGAAAATGTAGAAAAAAAATAATCCCGAGCACATGAAAATCCGCAAAAATGTCCGTTAGAACCGGGAGATCGCCATTTTCAACTGGAAAATAAGAGAAGATAAGCCGGAACTCAGAAAAATCTACAAAAACTTCCATTGGAACCGGGCGATCGCCATCTTCAACTGGAAAATAAAAGAAGACTAATTTAGGCTAGAAAAATTGTATCATTTAATAAAAAGATCCATATCTTTCATAAAATGTATAAAATAGCACCAAACTCAGAAAATGATATTTAAAAAAATTTCTGTTGAAGATGGCGATATCCCGGTTACAATGTACATTTTTATAGATGAAGATGGTGATTTCCCATTTTCGAATTATGTTTTCTCTTATATTTCAGTTGAAGATGGCGATTTTCCAGTTCCAACAAACATTTTGTGGCCTAATTTTGTCTTCTCCGACATCATTTAATAAAACGATCCATATCTTCCAGAAAATGTGGAAAATAGCCTGGAGATCAGAAATATCCGCAAATATATATATTGGAATAGGGAGATCGCCAACTTCAACTGGAAAATAAAAGAAGACGAAATTATGCCAAAAAATCATATCATTGTTGGAGATCAGTCAACCATGGCTAAAGCTCATGGTGCCATTTTATTATATCAACATGTTAATGAGGGGAGACCAATGGTCTCTAGTATACCAAAGGTCCACCCCACTACCATGTAATGGGGTGTTTATGGTGGATAAATGACGGGGGAGACCATAAGTCTCCCCCACTCATAACACCCTTATCCATCCATTACCTTTGGACTTAGCATATGAATACTTCAGGATTCATGATGCTAATGGGGTGGATACTTCTGGATCACGAGTAAACATGTTTGCCTCGTTAAAACCACAGCTGTGGAAAACCCAGTGGAAAAAACCAACAGTCTTAAGAAAAAAAGAGTACAACCTACAGGTTACTCCCCCTGATCCGTACAAGCTTCAGGCTTGTTGGTCTCTCAGCTGTCTCATCCCGATTCCTTTTACAAGCTTTACAAAAATACATCTAGGCAGAGCCTTGGTGAACAAATCAGCTAAATTATTACAAGACTGAATCTGCTGTATTTCACTTGTTTCTCCTTTTGTAGGTAGTGCGTCCAAAAGAATTTAGGAGATATGTGCTTCGTCTTATCACCCTTGATGAAACCAGTCTGTAGTTGAGCTATGCAGGCTGCATTGTCCGCAAATATCGTGGTTGGCTCAAGGTCACCAGTCTTTAGGCCGGTAGTCATTAAGATGTGATGAATCACTGAACGAAGCCATACACATTCTTTGCTTGCTTAATGGATCGTGAGGAGCTTGGCATGGTTGGAAGAGATAGCTGTAGTGGTTTGCTTCACAGATTTCCAGCAGATGGCTGTACCACCGTAGGTGAACACAAAACCAGTCTGTGATTTCTCGATGTGAGGATCGGACCTATAACCTGCATCTGCATAACCAATTAAAGTGGGAGATCTACCTTTAGGGAAATATAATCCCAGGTCAATTGACCCTTGGAGGTAGCACAGAAGCTGCTTAACTCCTTCCAGTGGCACTTTGTGGGCGCTGCACTATATCTGGCTAGAAGATTTACTTAGAACACTATATCGTGACGCGTACAGTTAGCTAGATATAGAAGTGCTCCAATGGCACTAAGATAAGGTACTTCAGGACCTAACATTTTCTCCCCCTCTTCCAGCGGACGAATGGGTGCTTATGTACATCCAAGGATTTTACGACCATTGGTGTACTTATATGATGACATTTATCCATGTGTAAATTTTTAAGTCATTTCCTTGTATATGTGGATTGGTGTAACAGGATACCACCACGTAGGTGTTCGATTTGCAAGCCAAGACAATACTTTGTTTTGCCTAGGTCTTTCATTTCAAAAGTATTCTTTAGGGCTTGCAGATATCTCAGCATCTTTGCAGGAGATCCAATGAGATTTAAGTCGTCCACATAAATGGCGACTATAACAAATCATGTTCCCGATCTTTTAATAAAGATACATGCGCAGACTTCATTATTGGTGAAACCTTACTGCGCAAGGAAATCACTCAGTCTGTTATACCACATTTTACCCGATTGCTTAAGACCATATAATGATCTTTGAAGCCTTACAGAGTAGATGTCTCGAGGTCTTTCTACTATCTCTGGATGTAATTTATATCCTTCAGGGAGTTTCATATAGATTTATTTATCTATATAGATATGCAGTCACAACGTCTTTGAGTTGATTCCTAGGCTTTCAAAGATGATAGGCTTAATAAAAATCGGAACATGATCACATCCATAACAGGGGAATATGTTTGTTCATAATATATCCTCGGTCGTCGGGATAAACCTTGTGCTACAAGCCATGCTTTGTAGCGTACGATCTCATTATTTTCATTTCTTTTTCTGACGAAAACCCACTTATAACTCACAGGTTTTACACCTTTCAGTGTTTGGACTACTGGTCCAAAAACTTCGCGTTTCAAGAGTGAGTCCAGCTCTACTCCTATTGCATCGTTCCACTTTGGCCAATCATCTTTGCGTTTACATTCTGCTAGAGATCGTGGTTCGATGTCATCGTCGTAATCCGTGACGTGCACGACAATATTGAACGCAAAGTCGTCGTCCACGACAGTGCTTTATCTGTCCAGTACCTCCCCAGTACGTACAAAATTTAATGATGTTTCTCCTATAGTTTCCTCTTCAAAGGAATGTAGGAGGGGAGAGGTAGCTGGTCTGAGATCAGCATCCTGTGTATGGTTCATCTTTATTTCTCCAGGATTTTTTCTTTTTCGATGAGCTTTGTCCTTCGAACCTGGTGGGCGTCCTCTCTTTAATTGAGGTACAGCCGATTCTGATGCCGGTGGGTTGCATCCATCTTTGGGGATGTCAATCCTAGCTGGCGTATTGGCAACAGGGACGCGTGATCTGACAATCTTCTGGTTATCAGTAAAATTATCCGGTAGTAAATGTACTGTATTCTGAAGATGAAGGATCTTCAGGATCTCATCTTCACATTGAATAGTACGCGGATCATAATGAGACAAAGTCTTTGTGTCCCAAGAAATGGTCTCAGAAGCTTCTGGCTTCTTAGACTGTGTGCCTAGTTTAGGAAATACGTTTTCATCAAACTCATAGTCATCAAAACGTGCCTTAAATGCGTCACCCGTCAGGGGTTCAAGATATCTAATTATAGAGGGTGAATCATACCCTAAATAGATACCCAAACGACGTTGTGGACCCATTTTGGTCCTTTGAGGTGGTGCAATGGGGACGTAGACTGCACAACCAAACACTCTCAAATGAGAAATATTCGGAGGTGTACCATATGCTAGCTGCATCGACGATAAAACATGGCCACCAGAGGGCCGTATTCTGATAAGCGATGCGGCATGCAATATGGCATGGCCCCAACATCCACAGGCAACTGAGATTGCATCAGAAATGGACATGCAATCCATTGCAGTCTCTTTATCAGATATTCTGCTAACCCATTCTGGGTGTGAACATGTGCTACTGGATGTTCAACTTCAATGCCAGTTGCTTGGCAGTAGTCTTGAAAGACTTGAGAAGTGAATTCTCCCGCATTATCAAGACGAAGTTTCTTGATATGGTTTTCCGGGAAATGAGCCCACAACTTAATAATTTGTGCCAAAAGCTTTGAAAAAGCTAGGTTGCGGGTGGACAAGAGGCACACATAAGACCATTTTGATGATGCATCTATCAGTACCATAAAGTACCGAAATGGGCCACTTGCTGGGTGAATAGGCCAGCAAATATTCCCATGTATTCTCTCCAAGAAGCTAGGAGACTTTAATCCCACTTTCAATAGGGATGCTCTCGTTATTAATTTACCCTTGAAACAAAGCAGACATGGAAAATCACTTTTCTGAAGAATCTTCAGGTTCTTCAGATTATGTCCTAAAGATTGGGTGATGATATGGTGCATCGTTGCCGATCCAGAGTGACCAAGTCTGTTATGCCAGAGTTTGAATTCTGGAGATGAAAGGCACTTCTGGTGCACAGTCAAATTAGCTTCTATAGGTTTAATATAAGTATGATAGAGACCCAACGGGAGTCCCTTAAATCGTTCTAAGACAGTTTTAAACCGTCTTTTTGACGAGTAACATACATATATTCATCCTCATGTATATCTATAGTTTCTAAGTGATATCTGTTTAAACGATTATCTTTGAAACTTAATATATTCCTATTTGATTTAGGAGAGAAAAGTGCATCTTTTATTATTAGTCTTTGTTATTTGGGAGCATAATCATTGCTTCACCAGATCCTTCAATTATGTTAGATAATCCTGAAATAGTAATAACAGGACCATCATAATTATTTAAGCTAATAGTTTTTTCTTGAAGGATTGTGTGCATCGAGGCACTGTCCACTAGGCACTCACACTTCATCTATAGATAATGAAATCAATACTTTAATTAAAGGAAGACATTCATTTATTGAAAAAGTAAAGATTAAACCAACTACAGATGACAAAGTAAATGCATAATAGATAAAAATGACATCAATATAGGATGTCTTCATTCTCGAAGTCATCCAGTGTGAACTTGGATGTCGACAGGGTGTCCACCAGATTTGTTTCAACGGGAGACATCAGGCTTGTCTGATACAGATCTTGGAGGTGTCGTGGAGTATGACAGTTTTTGGACCAATGTCCAGTCATGCCACATCTGTGGCATTTGTCCTCCCAATTATTGTTGGGAATAGACGTCTGTCCAGTGTTCTTTTTCTTCTACTGGAGTTTCTTCTTTCCCTCATTTTTTTGCTTTGGGAAGGGATGTTTTGCTGGGGAGGACCTCTGGCCTGCCTCTTAGGGAGTTTCCCTTTGTTGAATTTTCCCTTCTGTTTGTTCTTCTGCTTCTGGGAAGAAACTCTGTGAGCCTCAAGGAGAGAAGATGAGCCTGCAGGGCATAGGTTATGGGTGGCCAGTAGTAACTCTCTATTCTGCTCCACCATGAGAAGGCATGAGTGCAGGTCAGAGTCCTTAGTGAACTTGCATTCACGGTATTGTTGCATGAGGACAGCATTCTTCTCATGTAAGGATGTGTAAGTCTTTTCCAACATGCATTCTTCCGTCACTTGTTCGCCACACAGCTTCAGGCTTGAGGTGATATTGTAAAGTGCTGAGTTATACTCAGTAACGGACTTGAAGTCCTGTAGACGTAGATTTTCCCACTCATAACGTGCACGTGAGAGGATCACATCTTTCTGATGTTTATACTTGTCCTCCAGTGCAGTCCACAACTCAGTGGGTCTTCTACAGTGAGATACTCAGCCTTCAGGGTCCGATCAATATGTCGTCTGATATAGATTATGGCTTTCGACTTATCTACATCAGAGACTTATGGTGTAGAAGCTGCCTCAGCAGTGCCTATTGTCGTGGGCACAGGAGTAGAGATTGTGGCCATTAGGCCCTGTCTGCGCAAGTGGAACTTCAGGTCCATATACCAGCTCAGATAATTCTTTCCAGCCTCCTCGAGAACTTCAAAGTCAACGCTCTATATTTTTGCCATTTTATCTATGCATTTAAAATGACATGAATTAATAAAACATATTAGAAATTCATGTAAAGCTAATAAATTAGTTGCATGGATCGGCTAGTCACCATATAATAAAGTCTAAAGTCCAAAATTATACAGTCTAGGAAATACAAATGACTAAAATAAAAAATTACAACTTGGAAACCCATTGGGGTCCCTGCAAATTTGCAATTTGGCCTCCGTCTTCTAGGAATAAAACTTTGGTCTTTGGCTTTATACAAATTATATCCTCACTACAATTTCTTTCAAAAAAGAAAAGAAAATACGAGGAATATGAAATGGTGACAAATTGGCCGATCCAAAACCACAACGTAATTTATTAAATATCGACGCAATTTATAAAATATACAACAAACGTAGGCATAAATAATTGTGCAACATCACATGCTTATCAAATTTAATTTAATCAACATCGCACGCAATATATTGGAGAAATAAAAAATATTTAATAATTACTTGGGCCACGTGGAGACATATCATGCACCGTTAGGTTAGATAACTAACGGCAGAGCGACCTCAGGACCGTCCATAATTATTAAATAAAAAAAATCTTATTTATCCAAATTATGCAGATAGTGATGTTATTGATATTATATGGACCACAAACAAATAATATCCCAAAATGAATATTAATGCAACACATCAATTTATCTAGATTTTTCAGAATTTCCAATAATAACCTGATATTTTCTGATATTCTTCTAGAATTATTGGAAATTTTTTGAGTTTAAATTTATATTTAAACAGAAGAATAACATAACCCAATTATGTCAATAAAAAGCCCTTTGGCTTGCTGCAGGCTGCAGGCCAAACAGACAAAAAAAATCTCATTTTTTATTTATAATAAATGGGTAAATGGGTTAATAGCCCATATTATAAGTGATGCAAAAATAATTGCATGAGAATAATGTTGAGAGAAAACCAGTGTTAATTTTTAGGAGCTGGTTTTAAGTAATCCCTAAACAACTTAAAGAAATGTTTGGGTTCCTGTAACATCTTAAATGCATAATTGCATGAGAATAATGTTGAGAGAAAACTAGTGTTAATTTTAAGTACTAGACTTATTCTTAGAAATCATCTCTACTATTATAATTACAGTTTTCCCTTCAGAGTTGGAACTGAGATTTCTCTTCGAGATGTTGTGGGCGGACTAGTAACATATACTCTGGGTCAAATTTTTTTAATATAAAAGCATTAAAATTTAACTTGATAAAAAAATCCAATCTTCCAATAAATTTGTACTTAAACCAAATTCAAATGACATGTCACATCTTTATTAAAATCGGCACCACTAATCCTCAGTTTCTAATGGCATGACATCATTAAATAGTTCATAAATGTCAAAGCCCATCATTTATCCAAATCAAATACATAATAAAACTGTGCAAATTTTTATTTCACTTCGCATGCATTTGCATATGGTCAAAACTCTCGTATGATTTTGAACATCACATATGTCACACGGATGCATCTACGTTGACATGGGCATGACACACTGATACTCAATAAATTCATAAAGATGCATAGAGTACGCATGTCCTGCACAAGTGCTACATTTCTTCCTAGTCTACCAAATTAGGGGAATTTTGGTGAAAACAGTATTGATTTTTTTCTATTTTGTATATGTTGATTTGAGTAAATCAATCAACATAGATATGTAAAAAAATAGAATACGGTCCATAATATATATCTACGAGATTAGAATTTTTATCTCTAGATCAAAGATCTGGGGAAGAACAAATAAAATCCATAGATAAAAATCCCCGCTCCCACAATCCGTGAAAGAAATCAGTCGATCGTTGTCGCAAAAGCTTTGCCGTAACTACAAGATTCCTTTGCAAGAGGGAAATTTTGTTTGCTCAGAAAAAATTTCTGTTAGAGCGAAGTCATGCTGATAACGTGTTGGAGATCAATTAACCATGGCTATAGCTCATGATGCCATTTTATTATATCAACATGTTAATAAGGGGTACCAATGGTCTCTAGTATACCAAAGGTCCACCTCACTACCATGTATGGGGTGTTTATGGTGGATAAATGAGGGGGGAGACCATAAGTCTCCCCCACTCATAACAATCATTTAATAAAACGATCCATATCTTCCAGAAAATGGGGAAAATAGCGCAAAGCTCAGAAAAATCCGCAAAAATGCCCTTTGGGACCAAGAGAATGACATCTTCAACTAAAATATAAGAGAAGACAAATTTAGTCCAAAAATCATATCCTTCAATATAAAGATCGCCATCTTCAATTGGAAAATAAGAGAAGACAAACTTTAGTTATAAAAATCATATCATTTAATAAAAAGATTCATATCTTCCATAAAATATATAAAATAGCTCTGAACTCAAAAAAATCCGTAAAAATGTCCGTTGGAACCGGGAGATCCCATTTTCAACTTAAAAATAATTGAAGACAAACTTGAGCAATAAAAATCATTTCATTTAATAAAAAGATCCATTTCTTTAATAAAATAAAGAACATAGCAACAAGCTCAGAAAATCCAAAAAAATGTTCGTTGGAACCAGGAGATCGCTATGTTCAACTGAAAAAATAGAAGACAAAATTAGGCTATAAAAATCATATCATTTATTTAAAAGATCCATAACTTTACGTAAATTTAGAAAATTGCCCGGAGCCCAAAAAAATCTGCCAAAATGTACATTGGAACCGGGAGATCAACATCTTCAACCAAAAAAAATAAGAAAATAAAAAATAAGGCCAAAAAATCATATCATTCAATAAAAAATTTCATCACTTCCCGAAAATGAAAAATAACCACAAGCTCTGAAAATTCCGCAAAAATGTTCGTTTGGACCGAAGATTGCCATCTTCAACTAACTAATAAAATAACAAAAAATTAGTTTATAAAAATCATATCATTTAAAACAAACATGCATATCATACAGAAATTGTAGAAAGTAGATCGAAGCCTAGAAAAATCCACAAAAATGTATGTTGGAACCTGGAGATCGTCATCTTCAACAGAAAAATAAATGAAGCCAAAATTCATATCAATTAATAAAAATATACATATCTGCCATAAAATGTAGAAAATAGCCCCGAGCTCAGAAAAATCCTTACAAATGTCCGTTGGAACTAGGAGATTGCCATATTCAATTAAAAATGAGTTGACAAAATTAGGCCAAAAAATTGTATCCTTTAATAAAAAGGTTCATGTCTCTCAGAAAATGTACAAAAAGCCCCAAACTAAGAAAAATCCACAAAAAAAAATTTAGGAACCTGGAGATCGCCATCTTCAACTAAAAATAAGATTAGATAAATTTAGGATATAAAAATCATGTCATATAATATAACGATTCTTATCTTCCCGAAAGTGTAGAAAAAAGCCACGAGCTCAGATAAATCCGCAAAAATATCTATTGGTACCGGGAGATCGCCATTTTCAATTAGAAAATAAGAGAAGTCAAAAATGAAGGCAAAATATCATATCATTTAAAAAAATGATCCATAAATAAGCCGGAGCTCAGAAAAATCCGTAAAAATGTCCGTTGGAACCGGGAGATTGCCATCTTCAACTGGAATATATGAGAAGACAAAATTAGGCTAAAATATTTTATCATTTAATAAAAAGATCGACATCTTCAACAGGAAATTAAGAGAAGACAAATTTAGGCTAGAAAAATCATATCAATTAATAAAAAGATTCATATATTTCATAAAATGAAGAAAATAGATCAAGCTCAGAAAATGATATAAAAAATCTTTTCTGTGAAGATCTCAAATATCCTAGTTACAACGGACATTTTTATAGATGAAGATGGCGATTTTCCGGTTTCGAATTTTGTCTTCTCTTATATTTCAGTTGAAGATGGTGATTTTCCGGTTCCAACGGACATTTTTTGGACTAATTTTGTCTTCTCAGGTATCATTTAATAAAATGATCCATATATTCCAAAAAATGTGAAAAATAGCCCTGACATCAGAAATTTCTACAAAAATGTCCGTTGGAACTGGGAGATCACCAACTTCTACTGAAAAATAAGAGACGATAAAATTAGGCCAAAAATTATACAATTTAATAAAACGATACCTATCTTCCAGAAAATGGGGAAAATAGCCTGGAGCTCAGAAAATTCCGCAAAATTGTCTGTTGTGATTGAAAGAATGCCATCTTCAACTGAAAAATAAGAGAAGACAAAATTAGGCCAAAAAATCATATCATTCAAAATAAAGATCGCCATCTTCAACTCGAAAATAAGTGAAGACAAATCATAGATGACAAACTTAATAAAAATCTGCCAAAAATGTCTGTTGGAACTGGAAGATCGCCATCTTCAACTTAAAAATAATAGACGACAAACTTAAGCTATAAAAAGTATATCATTTAGTAAAAAGATCCATATCTTTCATAAAATAAAGAAAATAGCACAGAGCTAAGAAACTCCACAAAAATTTTTGTTAGAACTGGGAGATCGCTATGTTCAACTGAAAAATAAGAGAAGACAAAATTAGGCAATAAAAATCATATCATTTGATATAAAGATTCTTATTTTCCAAAAATGTAGAAAATATCCCCGAACTAAGAAAAATCTGCAAACATAACCGTCAGAACCAGGGGGGCACAAAATTTAATGAAAAAGAGAGAAGGAAAAATTTGGCAAACATATCATATCATTGAATAAAACGATCAATATCTTCCAGATAATACAGAAAATAGCCCAGAGCTCAGAAAAATCTTCAAAAATATTAGTGTGAACTGGGGATTGCCATTATCAACGAATAATTTAAGAGAAGATAAAATTTGCCAAATAACCATAACATTTAATAAAATGATCATTATCTACCAGAAAATACAGAAAATAGCCCCAAGGTCAAAAAAATCTGCAAAAATTTCTGTTGGAACCAGGAAACCGTCACCTGCAAGTGAAAAATAAGAGAAAACAAAAGTAGACGCTAAAAATTATATCATTTAATAAAAAGATCCATATCGACAATAAAATATAAAAAATAGCATCGAGTTCAAAAAATCCGCTAATATTTACGTTTGAACTGGGAGATCGCCACCATCATTTGAAAAATAAGAGAAGACAAAATTAGGCTAGAAAAATTATATCATTTAATAAAAGATCCATATCTTACTGAAAATGTAGAAAATAGTTCCGACCTCAGAATTATCGGCCAAAATGTCCGCTTATCCCGGGATATCACCATCTTTAATTGAAAAATAAGTGAAGACAAAATTGGGCTACAAAAATCATATAGTGTAATAAAAGATCCATACATTCCAGAAAAGTGGAAAATAATCCCGAGCTCAGAAAAATCTGCAAAAAATGTCCGTTGGAATTGGGTGATCTTCAACAAAAAAATAAGAGAAGACATAATTAGGCCAAAATATCATTTCATTTAATAAAACGATCCAAATCTTCCAAAAATGTGGAACATAGGTCAGTGCTTAAAAAATCCGCAAAAATGTCCGTTTGAACTAGGTGATTGCCATCTTCAATTGGAATATAAGAAAAGTCAAAATTAGGCCAAAACATCATATCATTTAATAAAAATATCGTCATCTTCATCTGGATAATAAGAGAAGACAAATTTAGGACAGAAAAATCATTACAATTAATAAAAAGATCCATATCTTTCATAAAATGTATAAAAAAGCACCAATCTCAGAAAATGATATATAAAAATCTTTTCAGTTGACGATGGCGATATCCCGGTTACAACGGACATTTTTATAGATGAAGATGGTGATTTCACGATTTCGAATTTTGTCTTCTCTTATCTTTCAGTTGAAGATGGCGATTTCCCGGCTCCAACAGACATTTTTTGGCCTAATTTTGTCTTCTTTGATATTATTTAATAAAACGATCCATATATTCCAGAAAAATAGAAAATATCCCAGAGCTTAGAAATATCCGCAAAAACATCCGTTGGAACAAGGAGATCGCCAACTTCAACTTCAACAGGAAATTAAGAGAAGACAATTAGGCCTAAAATCATATCACTTAATAAACGTTCCATTTCTTCCAGAAAATCTGGAAAATAGCCCAGAGCTTAGAAAAATCTGCAAAAATTTCCTTAGGGACCGAGCGAAGGCCATCTTCAACTGAAATATAAGAGAAGACAAAATTAGGCCAAAAAATCATATCATTCAATATAAAGTTTGCCATCTTAAACTGGAAAATAAGAAGAAACAAATATAAGTCATAAAAATCATATCATTTAATAAAACCATCCATATCTTTCATAAAATGTAGAAAATATGCCGGAGCTCGGAAAATATGCAAAAATGTCTGTTGGGACCGGGAGATTGCCATCTACAACTTAAAAATAATAAAAGACAAACTTAAGCTATAAAAATCATATCATTAATAAAAAGACCCATATCTTCCATAAAATAAAGAAAATAACACAGATATTAGAAAATCCGCAAAAATGTCCGTTAGAACCGGGCGATCGCTATGTTCAACCAAAAAAATAAGAGAAGACAAAATTTGTTAATAAAAATCATATCTTTTAATATAAAGATTTTTATTTTCCATAAAATGTAGAAAATATCTCTAAGCTCCGAAAAATCTCCAAAAATATCTGTCGGAACCGGGAGAGTGCAAAATTTAACGAAAAACAGAGAAGGGAAAATTAGGCCAACATATCATATCATTAATAGAAAGATCTATATCTTCTAAATAATACAGAAAATAGCCCAGATCTCAGAAAAATCCTCAAACATATCGGTGTGAACCAGGAGATCGCCATCATCAACGAAAAATCTAAGAGAAGACAAAATTTGGCAAAAAAATCATAGCATTTAATAAAATGATCGTTATCTTTCCAGAAATATAGAAAATAACCTCGTGGTCAGAAAATCCGCAAAAATTTCCGTTGGAACTGGGAAACCACCATTTTCAAGTGAAAAATAAGAGAAGACAAACGTAGGCTAAAAAATATATCATTTATTAAAAAATCAATATCTACAATAGAATGTAGAAAATAGCATCGAGTGCAGAAAAACCCGTAAAATTTTGTCGGAACCAGGAGATCGTCATCATCAATTTAAAAAGAAGAGAAGACAACATTAGGATAGAAATATCATATCAATGAATAAAAAGGTCCATATCTTTAGAAATTTAGAAAATAGTCCTTAGCTTAGAAATATCGGCCAAAATGTCCGTTGGAACCGGGATATCGTCATCTTCAATTGAAAAAAATAAGAGAAGACAAACTTATGCTACAAAAAGAATATATTGTTAAAAGAAAATCCATATCTTCCAGAAAATATAGAAAATAATTCCGAGGTCAGAAAAATATGCAAAAATGTCTGTTAAAACCAGGAGATAGTCATCTTCAACTGGAAAATAAGAGAAGACTAAATTTGGCCAAAATATCATATCATTTAATAAAACGATCCATATCTTTCAAGAATGCGGAAAATAAGCCTGAGCTCAGAAAAATCTGGAAAAATGTTCGTTGGAACTGGGTGATCGCCATCTTCAACTGGAATATATGAGAAGACAAAATTAAGCCCAAAATCATATCATTTAATAAAAAGATCGTCATCTTTAACTGTCATCTTCAACTGGAAAATAAGAGAAGACAAATTTAGGACAGAAAAATCATATCAATTAATAAAAAGATCCATTCTTTCTTAAAATGAATAAAATAGCACCAAACTCAAAAAATGATATTCAAAAATATTTTAAGTTGAAGATGGAAATATCCCGGTTACCACAGACCTTTTATAGATGAAGATGGCGATTTCCTTGTTCCGAATTTTGTCTTCTCTTATCTGTCAGTTGAAGATGTCGATTTTCCAGTTCCACGTACATTTTTGGCCTAATTTTGTCTTTCCTGATATCATTTAAAAAAGGATCCATTTATTCCAGAAAATATGAAAAATATCCCGTAGCATAGAAATAGTCCTGAGCTTAGAAATATCGGCAAAAATGTCTGTTGGAACCAGAATATCATCATCTTCAACTGAAAAAAATAAGAGAAGCAAAATTAGGCTACAAAAAGAATATACTGTAAAAGAAAATCCATATGTTCGAGAAAATGTAGAAAATAATTCCGAGCTCAGAAAAATCCATAAAAATGTTTGTTAGAACCATGAGATCGCCATCTTCAACTAGAAAAATAAGAGAAGACAAAATTTGGCCAAAATATCATATTATTTAATAAAATGATCCATATCTTCCAAAAATGTGGAAAATAGGCCTGAGCTCAAAAAAATCCGGAAAAACGTTCTTTTGAACTGGGTGATCGCCATCTTCAACTGGAATATATGAGAATACAAAATTAGGCCTAAAATCATATCATTTAAAAAAAGATCGTCATCTTCAACCGTCATCTTCAACTGGAAAATAAGAGAATAAAAATTTAGATAGAAAAATCATATCAATTAATAAAAAGATCCATATCTTTCATAAAATGAATAAAATAGCACCAAACTCAGAAAATGATATACAAAAATATTTTAAGTTGAAGATGGCGAAATCCCGGTTACCACGGACATTTTGTAGATGAAGATGTCGATTTTCCTGTTCCGAATTTTGTCTTCTCTTATCTTTCAGTTGATGATGGCAATTTCCCAGTTCCAACGGATATTTTTTGGCCTAATTTTGTCTTCAATGATATCATTTAAAAAACGATCCATATATTCTAGAAAATATGGCAACTATCCAGTAGATCAGAAATCTCCGCAAAAATGTTCGTTGGAATCAGAAGATCGCTAATTTCAACTAGAAATTAAGAGAAGACAAAATTAGGCCAAAAAACCATATCATTTAATAAAACATTCCATATCTTCCAGAAAATTTGGAAAATAGCCAGGAGCTCAGAAAAATCTGCAAAAATTTCCTTTGTGACCGAGAGAAGGCCATCTTTAACTGAAATATAAGAGAAGACAAAATTAGGCCAAAAAAATCATATTATTAAATATAAAGATCGCCATCTTCAACTGTAAAATAAGAGAAAACAAACGTAGGTTATAAAATTCATATTGTTTAATAAAATGATCCATATCTTCCATAAAATGTAGAAAATATGCCGGAGCTCAGAAAAACTGCAAAAATATCCGTTGGAACTGGAAGATCACGATCTTCAACTTAAAAATAATAGAAGACAAGTTGAAGCTATAAAAATCATACCATTTAATAAAAGATCCATATCTTCCATAAAATAAAGAAAATAGCACAATAATCAGAAAATCAAAAAAATGTCCATTGGATCTGGGAGATTGCCATGTTCAACTGAAAAATAAGAGAAGACAAAATTTGGCAGTAGAAATAATATCATTTTAATATAAATATTCTTATTTTCCATAAAAAGTAGAAAATATCCCCGAGCTCAGAAAAAATCCGCAAAAATATCCGTCAGAACCCGGAGATCACCAAATTTAACGCAAAAGAAGCAGAAAAATTAGGTCAAAAATCATACCATTTAAGAAAACGATCGATCTCTTCCAGATAATACATAAAATAGTTTATATCTCAGAAAATCCGCAAAAATATCTGTTGGTTCCAGGAAATTGCCATCATTAGAGAAAAAATAAAAGAAGACAAATTTTGGGCAAAAAATCTTATCATTTAATAAAACGGTCGATGTCTTCCAGAAAATTCAAGGAATAGTCCCGAGTCAGAAATATCTGCAAAAATGTCCGTTGGAACTGGGAGACCGACATCTTCAAGTGAAAAATAAGAGAAGATAAACGTAGGCTATAGAATCATATAATATAATAAAAATATTCATATCGACAATAAAAAATAGAAAATAGCCTCTAGGTTAGAAAAATCCAAAAAATTCTGTCGGACCCAGGAGATCGCCATCTTCAATTGATAAATAAGGAAAGACAAAATTAGGATAGAAAAATCATATCATTTACTAAAAAGAACTAAATCTTACAGAAAATATAGAAACTAGTACCGTGCTCAGGAATTTCAGCTAAAATGTCGTTGGAACCGGGATATTGACATCTTCAACTAAAAAATAAGAGAAGACAAAATTAGCCTACAAAAATCTAATAAAAAGATCCAAATCTTCGTGGAAATGTAGAAAATAGTCCCGAGCATAGAAAAATCCACAAAAATGTCTTTGAAACCGGAAGATCGCCATCTTCAACTAGAAATAAGAGAAGACAAAATTAGACGAAAATATCATATCATTTAATAAAACGATCAATGTCTTCCAAAAGTGTGGAAAATAGAACGGAACTCAGAAAAATCCGCAAAAAATTCCATTGAAACTGGGATATCGCCATCTTCAACTGGAAAATAAAGAAGACAAATTTATGCTAGAAAATTCATATCATTTAATAAAAAGATCGATATCTTTCATAAAATGTATAAAATAGCACTAAGCTCAGAAAATGATATAAAAAATCTTTTCAGTTGAAGATGGCGATATCCCGGTTACAATGTGCATTTTTATAGATGAAGATGGAGACTTCCCGGTTTCAAATTTTGTCTTCTCTTATATTTCAGTTGAAGATGACGATTTCCCGGTTCCAACAAACATTTTTGGCCTAATTTTGTCTTCTCCGATATCATTTAATAAAACGATCCATATCTTTCAGAAAATGTCGAAAATAGCCCGTATCTCAGAAACATCCAACAAAATGTCCGTTGGAATAGGGAGATCGCCAACTTCAATGGAAAATAAGAGAAGACAAAATTAGGCCAAAAATCATATCATTTAATAAAACGATCCATATCTTCCAGAAAATGCGTAAAATGACACGGAGATAAGAAAAATCCACAAAAAGTCTTGGGACCAAGAGAATGCCATCTTCAACAAAAGTATAATAGAAGACAAAATTAGGCCAAAAAATCATATCATTCAATATAAAGATCGCCATCATCAATTGGAAAATAAGAGAAGACAAACTTTGGTTATAAAATCACATCATTTAATAAATAACATCATTTAAAATATCCCGGAGTCTAGAAAAATTCACAAAAATGTCCGTTGGAATCGGGAGATTCCATCTTCAACGTAAAAAAATTGAAGACAAACTCGAGCAATAAAAATCATATTATTTAATAAAAAGATCCATATCTTTCATAAAATAAAGAAAATAATACTGAACTCAGAGAATGCGAAAAAAATTTCTTTGGGCCCAAGAGATCGCTATGTTTAACTGAAAAATAAGAGAAGACAAAATTTGGCAATAAAAATTATATCATTAATATAAACATTCTTAATTTCCATAAAATGTTGATAATATTTTCGAGCTCAGAAAATCCGCAAAAATATTTTTGGTCACCGGGAGCTCGCTAAATTTAACAAAAAAGTCAAAATTCAGCCAAAAAATCACAACATTTAATAAAACAGTCGATATCTTCCAAATAATGCAGAAAATATCCAAGAGCTCAGAAAAATCTGCAAAAATATTTGTTGGAACATGAAGATACCATCATCAACGAAGAAATATATATAAGAATATGAAATTAGGCCAAAAATCATATCATTTAATAAAACGATTGATATCTTTCAGAAAATACAAAAATAGCCACGAGGTCAAAAAATTTGCAAACGTTTCGTTGGAACTGTGAGACCGCCATCTTCAAGTGAAAAATAAGAGAAGGTAAAATTTGGCCAGAAAAATCATATAATGTAATAGAAAGATTCATATCTTCCCGAAAATGTAGAAAATAATCCAGACCTCAGAAAAATCCAAAAAAATGTCAGTTGGAACCGGGAGATCGAAATCTTCCACTGGAAAAAAAGATAAGCCAAAATTAAGCCAAAATATCATATTATATAATAAAATAATCCATATCTTCCAAAAATGTGGAACATATGTCACAGCTCAGTAAAATCCGGAAAACTGTCTGTTTAAACCGGGAGATCGTCATCTTCAACTGAAAATTAGAGAAGACAAAATCAGGCCAAAAAAATCATATTATTTAATAAAAAGATATACACCTTTCAAAACTGTATAAATTAGGATTAAGCTCAGAAAAACCGGAAAAATGTCTACGGGAACTAGGTGATCTCCTAAAAAAGAGGAAAAAATTAGGCCCAAAAAATCATATCATCTAATAAAACGATCCAAATCTTCCAGAAAGTGCGCAAAAATAGCTCGGAGGTCAAATAAATCCACAGAAATATCTTCCAAAAAATGTGTAAAATAGCCCAGAGCTCAGAAATATCTGCAGAAATGTCGGTTGGAACCAGGAGATCGACATCTTCAACGAAAAATAAGAGAAGACATAATTAGAACCTAAAAAATCATATCATTAAATTTATATACCCATATCCATAAAATGCAGAAAATAGCACCAAGTTTAAAAAAATCGCAAAAATGTCCTTTAGAACCGGAAGATCGCCATGTACAACTGAAAAAAAATTAGAGAAGACAAAATTATGCCATAAAAATCATATCATTTAATATAAAGATCCATAGCTTATAGAAAATTTAGAAAATAGCCTGGAGATCACAAAAATAAGCAAAAATGTCCGTTGGAACCAGGAGATTGCCATCATCAACGAAAAAACTAAGAGAAAACAGACAAAAAATCATAGCATTTAATAAAACAATCGTTACCTTCAATAAAATACTGAAAATAGCTCTGAGGAAAGAAAATGCGCAAAAATTTCCGTTGGAACCAGGAAACATGCATCTTCTAGTGAAAAATAAGAGAAGATAAATGTAGGTTATAAAAATCATATCATTTAATAAAAGGATCCATATCTACAATAAAATGTGGAAAATAGACTCAAGTTCCGAAAAATCCGCTAAAATTTCTGTTTGAACAGGGAGATCTCCATTATCAATTGAAAAATAAGAAAAGACAAAATTAGGCTAGAAAAATCATATCATTTAATAAAAATATACAAAACTTACAGAAAATGTTGAAAATAGTCTCGAGCTCAGAAATATCGGGCAAAATTCCGTTGGAACAGGGATATCGCCATCTTCAACTTAAAAATAAGAGAAGATAAAATTAGGCTACAAAATTGTAAGGATCCTGTCTATGGGGAAAACACTAGAAGGGTGGTTGAATAGTGTTTATGCAATTTAAAAAGATAGTTACACCAATTTAAATGCAATCCAACAAAATAATGCGGAATAGAAAATAAACCCAAAATGAAACACACGCAAACGCAGAGATGTTTCAAGGGTTCGGATTACCCAAGTCACTTCCCGACTTGTTCCCGATAATCCTACGTCCCTTCCACCCGGATACCTCCGGATACTCAAGTTAGAAACCTAACTTGAGGTTTCCTTAAAACTCACTTGTAGCAACCCAACAAGTGAAATCGAAGAACAATCGATTGACCTTGACTCCCACAACTTGGGAGCAAGCAAACCGCTCTCACAATCTGAGAGCAAATTCAAATAACGAAAGTTATGAAATTATGAAAGCAACACTTACAATCATCTATGCCTTGAAGTAGAGCTTGAAGGAGTGGTGTGTTGTGTGTTGAAGATTCTCTTGGAAGAGAGGAGAAAGCCCTTTCTCTTGACTGTACCAAATGCCTAGAAGATAACTCTTTGGTTCTAGGTTGGAGAGCAAGAGATCAAAGATTGGAATTCTTAGGGCTTTGGATTTGAGAGCTTTAAAACTTTAGAATAAAAACTTGAGAGATTTTGCAATAGCCGAGGTAACATTTCAATGGAACAGTAGAAGGCCCTTATATAGGTTTCTCAAATCCACAAAACAGTTTAGGCAAAACCCCTTTAGGAATCCGTGAGAAAAATCTCAGCGGATAGAATCTGCGCTCGCGACAGTCGACTGTTGAAGAAACCACAGTCGACTGTTGCACAGTCAGCAAGGGTAGGTGAGAATTCATAACGGTAACTTAACACGTGGACAGTCGACTAATGAAGCAAAGACAGTCGACTGTTAAACCAACAGACGACTGTAAATCCTTCTACAGGCGACTGGCTGAAAGATGGGTAAGTTGAATGAAATCTGGAAATCTTGTAAGATTACAGGACAAACGACTGATGAGAATAAAACAGTCGAATGTTAATCAGAACATGCGACTATAAATCCTTATACAGACGACTGTCATATACCCTGAGAATTTCCAGAGAGCAGAGTCAATGAATTGCCTCACAGACAGACGACTGTTGCAGCATAGACAGTCGACTGGTCCAAGTGAAAGTCGACTGGCCGTAAAAGTCAGATCAACAAAGTTTGGGCAGAAGATAGACATGCGACTGATTCACAAAACATAGTCGACTGTCAACTGGACAGGCGCCTGTGAATCGTTCATTAGTTGCCTGTGTGAAATAAACAGAGAGGCCCAAAACTGAATTGTAAAAGTTTGTGCATAACAGGCGACTGTTGAACAAAACACAGTCCACTATTGTTGAGACAGACGACTGTAAAACGTTCAACAGTCGACTGTTAAAGACAAACCAAGTACAATCACTAAAGAAATGAATTGGAGTCTAAGGACGAATGATGTAATGATGTCCTAAGACTGAATTGAAGATGTGTGTGAGTGCTCCATCAATGTTCTACTTCTAAGCTACATACTAGAAGAGATAAAAGAAAATTACATTGACGAATTCTCTCTTCTATCCATCGAATGATCTTGAAGTCTTCATGGAGCTTCAATCATCATCTACGATCATCCAATCCATGTCATTTGCCTTCAGTCAACTTTGAGTATCATCCATTGCAAGTAGATCTTCATAATAAGCTTAGGCAATGGATTAACTGCAAAATAAGGGATTAGTCACAAGTATTTATGTTTGCTCATCATTAACACCAAGTAGGGAGAAGTCCAATACTCAACATCATATAATGTAATAGAAAGATTCATATCTTCCAAAAATGTAGAAAATAATCACGAGCTCAAAAAAATCTGCAAAAATTGTCCGTTGGAACCTGGATATCGTAATCTTCAACTGGAAAAAAAGAGAAGCCAAAATTAATCCAAAATATCATATTATTTAATAAAACGATACATACTTCCAAAAATGTGGAACGTAGGCCAGAGCTCCGTAAAATCCAGAAAACTGTCCGTTTAAACGGGGAGATCGTCATCTTCAACCGAAAAATTAGAGAAGAAAAAATTAGGCCAAAAAATCATATCATTTAATAAAAATATTTACACCTTTCAAAAATGTATAAATTAGGACTAAGCACACAAAAACCGGAAAAATGTCTATGTGAACCTGATGATTGCCTAAAAAAGAGAAAACAAAATTAGGCCCAAAAAATCATATCATCTAATAAAACGATCCAAATCTTCGAGAAAGTGTGCAAAAACAGCTCGGAGGTTAAAAAAATCCACAGAAATATCTTCCAGAAAATGTGGAAAATAGCACAGTACTCAAAAAAATCCGCAAAATGTCGGTTAGAACTAAGAGATCGACATCTTCAATGGAAAAATAAGAGAAGACAAAATTAGAACCTAAAAAATTATATCAATAAATATATATACCCATACTTCCATAAAATGTAGAAAATAGCACCAAGCTCAAAAAATTCGCAAAAATGTCCATTAGAACCGGGAGATTGCCATGTACAACTGAAAAAATAAGAGAAGACAAAATTATGCCATAAAAATCATATCATTTAATATAAAGATCCATAGCTTATAGAAAATTTAGAAAATATCCAGAGATCACAAAAATCCGCAAAAATGTCTGTTGGAACCGGGAGATCGCCATCATCAATGAAAAATCTAAGAGAAAATAAAATTAAACAAAAAATCATAGCATTTAATAAAACGATCGTTACCTTCCAGAAAAAACAGAAAATAGCTCTGAGGAAAGAAAAATCCGCAAAAATTTCCGTTGGAACTGGGACTTATGAATCTTCTAGTGAAAAATAAGAGAAGACAAATGTAGGCAATAAAAATCTTATCATTTAATAAAAAGATCCAAATCTACAATAAAATGTAGAAAATAGACTCAATTTCAGAAAAATCCACAAAAATTTCAGGGAGATCGGCATCATCAATTAAAAAAATAAGAAAAGACAAAATTAGGCTAGAAAAATTATATCATTTAATAAAAATATACATATCTTACAGAAAATGTTGAAAATAGTCCCGAGCTCAGAAATATCGGGCATAATTTCGTTGGAATAGGGATATCGCCATCTTCAACTTAAAATAAGAGAAGATAAAATTAGGCTACAAAAATCATATAATTTAATAAAAAGATTCATATCTTCCAGAAAATGCAGAAAATAATCCAGAGCTCACAAAAATCTGCAAAAAGTGTTCGCTGGAACCGGGTGATCGTAATCTTCAACTGGAAAAAAAGAGAAGCCAAAATTAAGCCAAAATATCATATTATTAAATGATCCATATCTTCCGAAAATGTGGAACATAGGCCAGAGATCAGTAAAATCCGAAAAACTGTCCATTTAAACCGGGAGATTGTCATCTTCAACCGAAAAATTAGAGAAGACAAAATTAGGCCAAAAAATCATATCATTTATTAAAAAGATCTATACCTTTCAAAAATGTATAAATTAGGACTAAGCTCAGAAAAGGCGAAAAAATGTCAATGGGAACCGGGTAATCGCCTAAATAACAGAAAACAAAATTAGGCCCAGAAAATCATATCATCTAATAAAACGATCCATATCTTCCAGAAAGTGCGCAAAAATAGCTCGGAGTCAAATAAATCCACAGAAATATCTTCCAGAAAATGTGGAAAATAGCCCAGAGCTCAGAAAAATATACAGAAATGTCGGTTAGAACCCGGAGATTGACATCTTCAAAGGAAAATAAGAGAAGACAGATTAGAACCTAAAAAATCATATCATTAAATATATGTACCCATATCTTCCATAAAATGTAGAAAATAGCACCAAGCTCAAAAAAATCGCAAAAATGTCCATTAGAACTGGGAGATCGCCACGTATAACTGAAAAAAAAAATAAGAGAAGACAAAAGTATGCCATAAAAATCATATCATTTAACATAATGATCAATATCTTACAGAAAATGTAGAAAATATTCCCGAGCTTAAATTATCGGCCAAAATGTCTGTTGGAACCGAGATATCGCCATCTTCAACTGAAAAATAAGAGAAGACAAAATTAGCCTACAAAAATCAATCTCGAATGCAGAAAACCCCGTAAAAATTTTCGTTGAAACTGGGGGATCGCAATCTTCAACTAGAAAATAAGAGAAGACAAAATTAGGCCAAATATCATATCATTTAATAAAACGATCCATAGCTTCGAAAAATGTGGAGAATAGGCTGGAGCTCAAAAAATCCGCAAAAATGTCTGTTGGAACCGGGTGATTGCCATCATCAATTAGAATGTAAGAGAAAACAAAATTAGGACAAAAATAGTATCGTTTAATAAAAAGATCGTCATCTTCAACAGAAAAATAAGAGAAGACAAAATTAGTCAAAAAATATAGAAAATAATCCGATCTCAGAAAAATCAGCAAAAATGTCAGTTGGAACCAGGAGATCGTAATCTTCAACTGGAAATAAGAGAAAACAAAATTAGGCCAGAATATCATATCATTTAATATAACGATACATATCTTCCAAAAATATGGAAAATAGGCATGAGCTCAGAAAAATCTGCAAAAATGTCTGTGGGAACTGGGTGATCGCCATCTTCAACTGGAATATAAGAGAAGACCAAAATTAGGCCAAAAATCAAATCATTTAATAAAAAGATCGTCATCTTCAACTGGATAATACGAGAAGAAAAATTTAGGATAGAAAAATCATATCAATTAATAAAAAGATCCATATCTTTCATAAAATGTATAAAATACACCAAACTTCGAAAATGATACATAAAATCTTTTCAGTTGAAGATGGCAATATCCCGGTTACAACAGACATTTTTATAGATGTATATGGCGACTTCCCTGTTCTGAATTTTTCTTCTCTTATATTTTAGTTGAAGATGGCGATTTCCATGTTTCAATGGACATTTTTTGGCCTAATTTTGTCTTCTCTGATACCATTTAATAAATTGATCTATATATTCTAGAAAACATGAAAAATATCCAGTAGCTCAGAAATATCTGCAAAATTATCCGTTGGAACCGGGAGATCTCCAACTTCGACTGAAAATTAAGAAAAGACAAAATTATGCCAAAAAATCATATCATTTAATAAAATGTTCCATAACTTCCAGAAAATATGGAAAATAGCCGAAGCTCAGAAAATCCGCAAAAATTTCCCTTGGGACTGAGAGAATGCCATCTTCAACTGAAATACATGAGAAGACAAAATTAGACCAAAAATCACATCAATCAATATGAACATCGCCATCTTCAACTGGAAAATAAGAGGAAACAAACTTATATTACAAAAATCTGATCACTTAATAAAAAGTTCCATATCTTCCATAAAATGTAGAAAATGGCTATCAAAATGCGCTCAAAAAATCTGAAAAAATGTTCGTTGGAAACAGGAGATCATCATATTCAGCTTAAAAATAAGAGAAGACAAACTTAAGCTATAAAAATCATATCTTTCAATAAAACAATACATATCTTCCATTAAATAAAGAAAATAGCATCGAGCTTAAAAATCCGAAAAAGGTCCGTTGTAACCGGGAGATCGCTATATTCAACTGAAAAATAAGAGAAGACAAATTTGCCAATAGAAATCATATCATTTAATATAAAGATTCTTATGTTCCATAAAATGTAGAAAATATCTCCAATCTCAGAAAAATCCACAATAATATCCATCAGAACCGGAAGATCGCCAAATTTAACAAAAAAGAGAAGAAAAAATTTGGCCAAAAAATCATCATTTAATAAAACGATCGATATCGTCCAAATAATAAAAAAATATGCCATAGCTTAGAAAAATCTGCAAAAATATTTGTTGGTTCTGGGATATCGTCATCATCAACGAAAAAATAAGAGAAGACAAAATTAGGCCAAAATATCATATCATTTAATAAAACGATCGATATCTTCCAGATAATACAGAAAATAGCCCCATGTTCAGAACTATCTACAGAAATATAAAATGAGAGACGACCAAATTAGGTTAAAAATCATATCATTTAATATAAAGATTCATATCATACAGAAAATGTAGAAAATAGCCCGGAGTTCAAAGAAATCCGCACGAATGTCCGTTGGAACCATGAGATCGCCACTTTCAACTTAAAAAGAGAAGACAAAATTAGGCCAAAAATCATATCATTTCATAAAAAGATCCATACCTTACGGAAAATATAGAAAAATAGCCACACGATAAGAAAAATCTGCAAATATATCCGTTGGAACATGGCGATCGCCATCTTCAACTAAAAAAGGAGAAGATAAATGTATGCTATAAAACCAAATTATTTAATAAAAAGTTCGATATTTTCCATAAAATGTAGAAAATAGCACCAAGCTCAAAAAATACGTAAAATTGTCTGTTAGAAACGGGAGATCTCCATCTTCAACTGAAAAAATAAGAGAAGACAAATTTAGGCTATAAAAATCATATCATTTACTTTAAAAATCCATAACTTTATGAAAATTTAGAAAATAGCCTGAAGGCCCAGAAAAATACGCAAAAATGTTCATTGGAACTATGAGATTGCCATCTTCAACTGAAAAGTAAAAGAAGAAAAAAGTAGGCCAAAACATCATATCATTTAATAAAAATATTCAAAACTTCCCTAAAATGTAGAAAAATAGCCCCAAGCACGGAAAATTCCGCAAAAATGTTCATTCAGACCGGAGATTGCCATCTTCAACTGAATAATAAAATAACAAAGTATTAGGTTATATCATATCATTTAATATAAACATGCATATCATACAGAAAATGTAGAAAATAGATCGGAGCTCAGAATAATCTGCAAAAATGTACATTGGAACCTGGAGATAGCCATCTTCAACAGAAAAATAAAAGAAGCCAAAATTCATATCATTTAATAAAAAGATACATATCTTCCATAAAATGTAGAAAATAGTTCGAGGTCAGAAAAATCCACATAGAACTAGGAGATTGCCATATTCAACTAAAAAAGGAGACAAAATTTGGCCAAAAATCGTATCATTTAATAAAAAGGTTCATGTCTCTCAGAAAATGTACAAAAAAGCCCCAAGCTAATAAATATCCGCAAAAATGTTGGAACCGGGAGATCGCTATCTTAAACTAAAAATAAGAGATGATAAATTTAGGATATAAAAATCATGCCATATAATATAAAGATTCGTATCTTCTCGAAAATGTAGAAAATAGCCCTGAGCTCAGAAAAATCCGCAAAAATGTCTGTTGGAACCGGGAGATCGCCATCTTCAACTGGAAAAATAAGAAAAGACAAAATTAGGCCAAATAACAAATCATTTAATAAAATGATCCATATCTTCCAAAATGTGGAAAATAGGCCAAAGCTCAAAAAAATCCGCAAAAATGTCAGTTGGAACCGGGTGATCGCCATCTTCAACTGGAATATAAGAGAAGACAAATTTAGGCTAAACAATCTTATCATTTAATAAAAAGATCGCCATCTTCAACTGGAAAATAACAGAAGACAAATTTAGGCTAGAAAAATCTTATCAATTAATAAAAAGATTCATATCTTTCTTAAAATGTAGAAAATAGCACAAAGCTCAGAAAATGATATATAAAAATATTTTAGGTTGAAGATGGCGATATCCCGGGTATAATGGACATTTATATTGATGAATATGGTGATTTCCCGGTTCTGAATTTTGTCTTCACTTATATTTCAGTTAAAGATGGCGATTTCCCAGTCCCAACGGACATTTTTTGGCCTAATTTTTTCTTCTCTTATAGCATTTAATAAAACGATCCATATATTCCAGAAAATTTGAAAAATAGCCCAGAGCTCAGAAATATCTGAAAAAATGTCTGTTGGAACCGGAGATTGCCAACTTCTACTGGAAAATAAGAGAAGACAAAATTAGACCAAAATCATATCTTTTAATAAAACGATCCTTATCTTCGAGAAAATGTGGAAAATAGCCCGGAGCTCAGAAAAATCTGCAAAAATGTCTGTTGGGATCGAGAGAATGCCATCTTCAACTGAAAAATAAAGGGAGACAAAATTAGGCCAAAAACCATTTCATTCAAAATAAAGATCGCCATCTTCTACTGGAAAATAAGTGAAGAAAAACTTAGGTTATAAAAATTTTATCGTTTAATAAAAAATTCCATATCTTCCATAAAATGTAGAAAATAGCCATGTGCTCAGAAAAATCTGCAAAAATGTCCGTTGGAACCGGGATATCGCCATCTTCAACTTAAAAATAATAGAAGACAAAATTAAGCTATAAAAATCATATTAGTTAGTAAAAAGATCCATATCTTCCATAAAATAAAGAAAATTGAACAGAGCTCAGAAAATTCGCAAAAATATCCGGTAGAACCGGGAGATCGCTATGTTCAACTGAAAAATAAGAGAAGACAAAATTAGGCAATAAAAATCATATCATTTAATATAAAGATTCTTATTTTCCAAAAATGCAGAAAATATCCGCGAACTAAGAAAAATCCGCAAAAATAACCGTCGGAACTAGGAGATCGCAAAATTTAATTAAAAAGAGAGAAGGAAAAATTAGGCTAAAATATCGTATCATTGAATAAAACGATCAATATCTTCCATATAATACAGAAAATAGCCCAGAGCTCAGAAAAATCCTCAAAAATATTCGTGTGAATCGGGGATTGACATCATCAATGAATAATCTAAGACAAACAAGAGTAGACAATAATATCATAGCATTTAATAAAACGATCGTTATATTCCAAAATACAGAAAATAGCACCGAGATTAAAAAAATCTGCAAAAATTTCTGTTGGAACCGGGAAACCGTCATGTTAAGTGAAAAATAAGAGAAGACAAACGTAGGCTATAAAAATCATATCATTTAATAAAATGATCCATATCGACAATAAAATGTAGAAAATAGCATCTTGTTCAGAAAAATCCCCTACTATTTCTGTTTGAATTGGGAGATCGCCATCATCAATTGAAAAATAAGAGAAGAAAAAATTAGGCTAGAAAAATCATATCATTTAATAAAAAGATCTATATCTTACAAAAAATGTAGAAAATACTCTCGAGCTCAAAATTATCGGCCAAAATGTCCGTTGGAACCGAGATATCACCATCTTCCACCGAAAAATAAAAGAAGACAAAATTAGGCTACAAAAATCAAATAATGTAATAAAAAGATCCATATCTTCCAGAAAATGTAGAAAATAATCCTGAGCTCAGAAAAATCCGCAAAAATGTCAGTTGGAACTGCGTGATCACAATCTTCAACTGAAAAATAAGAGAAGACAAAATTAGGCCAAAATATCATTTCATTTAATAAAACGGTCCATATCTTCCAAAAATGTGGAAAAATGAGCTTAGAAAAATCCGCAAAAAAGTCAGTTGGAACTGGGTGATTGTCACCTTTAAGAGGAGTATAAGAGAAGTCGAAGTTAGGCTTAAAATATAAGAGAAGTCGAAGTTAGGCCATCTTCAACTTAAATATAAGAGAAGACAAAATTAGGCTTAAAATCATATTATTCAATATAAAGATCGCCATCTTAAATAGGAAAAATAAGAAGAAACAAACCAAGGTTATAAAAATCATATTATTTAATAAAAATATCAATATATTCCATAAAATACAAAAAATATACCGGAGCTCAGAAAACTCCGCAAAAAATGTTCGTTGGCACTGGGAGATCGCCATCTTCAACTTAAAAATAATAGAAGAGAAATTTAAGTAATAAAAATAATGTCATTTAATAAAAAGATCCATATCTTCCATAAAATAAAGAAAATAGCTTAGAGATCAAAAAATCCGTAAAAATGTCCGGTAGAATCGGGGGATCGCTATGTTCAACCAAAAAATAAGAGAAGAAATATTAGGCAATAAAAATAATATCACTTAATATAAACATTCTTATTTTCCATAAAATGTAGAAAATATCCCCGAGCTCAGAAAATCCGCAAAAAATATCTGTTGGAACTGGGAGAGCAAAATTTAACGAAAAACAGAGAAGACAAAATTACGTCAAAATATCGTATCATTTAATAAAATGATCGATATCTTCCAGATAATACAGAATATAGCCCAGAGCTCAGAAAAATCTTCAAAAATATCCATGGAAATCGGGAGATTGCCATCATTAATGCAAAATCTAAGAGAATACAAAATTTGACAAAAAAATCGTAGCATTTAATAAAACGATCGTTATCTTCCAGAAAATACAGAAAATAGCCCCGTGGTCCGAAAAATGCCCAAAACTTTCCGTTGGAACCGGGAAACCACCATTTTCAAGTGAAAAATAAGGGCAGACAAACGTAGGCTATAAAAATTATATCATTTAATTAAAAATCCATATTAACAATACAATGTAGAAAATAGCCACGAGTTCATAAAAATCCACAAAAATTTCAGTTGAAACCGAGAGATCGCCATCATCAATTGAAAAAGAAGAGAAGACAAAATTAGGCTAGAAAAATGATATCATTTCATACAAAGATCCATATATAAAAGAAAATGTAGAAATTAGTTATAAGCTCAGATATATCGGCCAAAATGTCCGTTGGAACCGGGATATCTCAACTTCAACTGAAAAAAAAGAGAAGACAAAATTAGGCTACAAAAATCATATATTGTAAAAGAAAATCCATATCTTCCAGAAAATGTAGAAAATAATTTCGAGCTCAGAAAATCTGCAAAAATGTCCGTTGGAATCAGGAGATCGCCATCGTTAACTGGAAAATATGAGAAGACAAAATTTGGCAAAAATATCGTATTTTTTAATAAATCGATCCATATCTTCCAAAAATCATATCATTTAATAAAAAGATCGTCATCTTCAACTGTCATCTTCAACTTGAATATAAGAGAAGACAAATTTAGGATAGAAAAAGTATAACAATTAATAAAAAGATCAATATCTTTCACAAAATGTATAAAATAGTACCAAACTCAGCAAATGATATATAAAAATATTTTAAGTTGAAGATGGCGATATCCCGGTTACCACAGACATTTTTATAGATGAAGATGGCGATTTTCTTGTTTCGAATTTTGTCTTCTCTTATCTTTCAGTTGAAGATGGCGATTTCCCGGTTCCAACGGACATTTTTTGGCCTAATTTTTTCTTATACGATATCATTTAAAAAAAAGTTCCGTGTATTCCAGAAAATAAGAAAAATATCATGTAGGTTAGAAATATCCCCAAAAATGTCTGTTGGAACCGGGAGATCGCTAACTTCAACTGGAAATTAAGAGAAGACAAAATTCGGCCAAAAGATCATATCATTTAATATAACGTTCCATATCTTCCAAAAATGTGGAAAATAGCCCGGAGCTCAGAAAAATATGTAAAAATTTCCTTTGGGACCGAGAGAAAACCATCTTAAATTGAAATATAAGAGGAGACAAAATCGGGCCAAAAAATATTATCATTCAAAATACAGATCGACATCTTCAACTTAAAAATAATAGAAGACAAACTTAAGCTAAAAAATCATATAAGTAAATAAAAAGATCCATATCTTCCATAAAATAAATAAAATAGCCCAGAGATCAGAAAATCCAGAAAAAATGTCAGTTGGATCAGGGAGATCGCTATGTTCAAGTAAAAATAAGAGAAGACAAAATTTGGCAATAGAAATCATATCATTTAATATAATGATTCTTATTTTCCATAAAATGTAGAAAATATCCCTGAGCTCAGAAAAATCCGCAAAAATATCCATCAGAACATGGAGATTGCCAAATTTAACGAAAAAAAAGAGAAAACAAAATTAGGACAAAAATCATATCATTTAATAAAACAATCGATAGCTTCCAGATAATACAGAAAATAGGCCATATCTCAGCAAAATCTGCAAAAATATCTGTTCGTTTCGAGAAATCGCCATCATTTGCGAAAAAATAAGAGAAGACAAAATTTGGTCAAAAAATCATATCACTTAATACAACGATCGATATCTTCCAGAAAATTCAGAAAATAGCCTCGAGTTTAAAAAATCCACAAAAATGTCTGTTGGAACTGGGAGACCACCATCTTCAAGTGAAAATTAAGAGATGATAAACGTAGGCTATAAAATCATATCCACTACTAAAAAATGGCTTTTACCAACGTTTTTATGCCAGTGTTTTAAAGAAACGTTGGTAAATGTCTATTGGTATTTCGACATTTTCTGCGTTTATAAGAACGCCGACAAATGCTAGACTTTTACCAGCTTTTATAAGAACTTTGGTAAATGCTGGGCTTTTCCCAATGCTTTTCGAAAAACGCAGGCAAATACTGGACTTTTCCCGACGCTTTATTTAAAACGTTGGCAAATGCTGGACATTTCCGGATGTTTTTTAAAACGTTGGCAAATGCTAGAATTTTGCCAGTGCTTTCTGAAAAACGTCGACAAATGCTGGAATTTTCCCGAAGCTTTTTTAAACTGTTGGGAAATGCTGAACTTTTGCCGGCGCTCTCCGAAAAACGTTGGAAAATGCGGGACTTTTCTCGACGTTTTTTGGGCATTTGCCAACGTTTCAAGAAAACATTTTGAATGACAAACTTGTTATTTTTGTAAAAATAAAGAAGATGTGAACCGAGCAAAAAGGCCTTTTTGCGTAGCAATTCCTAAAAAATATGACGTGGGCAGCAACACTCCTTTTATAAACAATAAATTTATAAAAGGCCTTGGGCCTTCCGTAAAACTTGGCCTTCTCCTCTGTAGTCTGAAAGCGGACGTGCCCAAACTTGGAAGATGTGTCTACAAACTTGAGCTTGATCTCCTCCATTGCGAGATGGGAAGTTTGCTTCTGCAACGACTGCCTCAAGGTGACCACCCTCTTCTTCGGACCAACACAACAACCCTTTATCACGACATAATCATCCTTCACCACACCATAATGTGGTTAGCCTCCCATTGGGGTTATATCCTTCTCTGTCCTGCACATTGGGTAAAGCAGTCTCCCTAATATCAACCACTCAGATAACACAACTGTTTTTTTTGTGGGGGGTAGAGGGTGTGTGTATGGGGGGTAATAAGCAAGCAGAGTACTAGTCTAGCATTGACGTAACTAACATGGGAAAATTATTGAAGAGGAACCCATAAAAATTAGGTGTAACAACAAACCCATTATAGAATATGAACACTGGTGAGTGAACAATATGTGTAGTTGTCTAGCATTGACCAAGGGAACATTCAGACCAAGGAAACGAAGATGGTGCAATCGGGACCAACCAAATGCCTTTAGAAAAAAGAGTTACTGAAACCAAATATGATGATCATATGTATACATTTTATATTTCTGAACATTACGGTGGAAAAATAATAATGTGCATTGTAACACTCCTTTTATAAACAATAAATTTATCAGAATAGGTAAATACCCATCAAACGTTAGCCGCAAGCAGCCTGGATCGTGATCCGCGTGCTCATCCTAAACGTTAGATCCTCTGTCCAACGAACACGAAATCCAACGATTGGCATTTTCTCCTGCTGGATAACCCAAAAATTTCATACCGCCCACATCGTTATATAAGCTCCCGTCACATTCAACCGCTTCCATCACTTATAAATTTCCCAATTACCTCTCGTTTCTTAATCTCCCAGAGCCAAACCCTAAAAAGCCTCGAAAGTAGCTGGCGACGAAGGCCGCTCGCAAGGCCGCTTGCAATCCCAATAATAGTATAACCCAAGCCCTAAAAAATTCTCAAGAGAAAGACAATGGCATTCGTCTGCTCAAAGGCCCTCCTCCTCAGATCCCTCATGGCGCTCATCGTAGTAATCTCCCTCGCCGCCACCGCTGCCGAGGCTCCTGCTCCCAGCCCCACCTCTACCGTCGTCGTCGTCACATCTACTCCCATCGGCGTCGCTTTGATATGCTCATCTATCGTCGTCTTGATCGGATCTCTCCGCCACTGAAGCCATTGCTTGTTTTTCATATTCAGTTCTCGTGTTTCTTGGCTGCTGCTTGTCCGTTTGTTGTTGACATTTGTTCTTTCATTTCATTTTTGAGGTCATTTTTTGTCTTCATCGATCTGTGATTAGGGGTGGCAAAATGGACCCGACCCGACCCGAACCCGGCCTCTTGGGCCGGGTATGGGTAGGGGCCAAACGGGGTCGGGTCGGATTCGGGTCAACCCGACCGACCCAGATAAAATCCGGGTCGGGTACGGGTTTGACCCGTCAACCCGGTTGACCCGTTTAACATAATATTTTTATATATATTAATATAATAAAAACATAACAGCTCAGTACATTGGCACTTTGGTTAGTGGGATTAAGTTGTTGAGTGAGTTTAGAAGGGGTCACGGTTTCGATTCCAGGCTCCTGCATCAATTTTTTGATTTAAAATTTGTAATATCAAGTAGAAATGCTATTTAATAATTAAAATCCTTAAAGAAGCACAAGAAACTCATAGCCCAGTTGGTCAGTGCGCTTGATTGACCGGTTGTTGGTTGCGGTTTCAAGCCTGGACAAAGGCGGGGTTCATTTCAAAAATAAATTTTATTTGAAAATTTTAAAAAACCGGGTCGGGTCGGGTTGACCCGGGTATACCCGGGTCGGGTACGGGTTTGTCAACCCCGACCCGGATTCAATCCGGGTCGGGTACGGGTTTACCCCTATCCGGGTAGGGTCAAACTTGACCCAACCCGAACCCGACCCGATCCGACCCGTTTGCCACCCCTATCTGTGATGTAACATTGGCTACTTGTTGTTTATACTATTATTGGGATTGGTATTCTTCTTTGTATGTTAATTAGGTTCAACTTTTAAAACTCCAAATCAAGTAAAATTGGCCAATTAAATTATAGTTGCATTGGGATCTTTCAAATCTTATGAAATTAAGCCTCGGACAAACCAAGTCTATTATTAGATTTTTACAAACTCTGCATTGGTTAATTCTTTTTATAAATTCTATTTATAACTTCTAACCCTAATTCTTTGGCATTTTCCAATGTTTCAAGAAAACGCCGGGAATGTCTTGGGCATTTCCCAGCGTTTCAAGAAAATGCAGGGGATTGTCTTGGGCATTTCTCAACGTTTCAAGCAAACGTCAGGGAATAACTTGAGCATTTCCTAACGTTTCAAGCAAACGCTGGGAAATGTCTTGGCATTTCCAAACGTTTCAAGAAAACGCTGGCAAAAGTGGGCATTTCCCAACGTTTCATCAAAACGTTGGGAAAACATTTAGCAACGCCCACTTTTCCCAATGTCTTTGCAGCGTTTCATAAAATGTCGGGAAAACATTTGCCAGCGCTTCAAAAACGTTGAAAAATGTTTAAAAATGCTGGCAATAATCCTTTTTTAGTAGTGATCATTTAATAAAAATATTGGTATTAAAACGCAGAAAAAAGCCTCATGGTTAGAAAAATCCGAAAAAATTTCCATTGGATCCAGGAGATCACAATCTTCAATTGAAAAATAAGGAAAGACAAATTTAAGATAGAAAAATCATTTCATTTAATAAAAATATCTATATCTTACAGAAAATGTAGAAACTAGTCCCGAGCTCTAGAATATCGGTAAAAATGTCCGTTGGAACCGGGATATTGCCATCTTCAAGTGAAAAATAAGAGAAGACGAAATTAGCCCACAAAAATCGTTTAACGTAATAAAAAGATCCATATCTTCGAGGAAATGTAGAAAATAGTCCCGAGCACAAAAAATCCGCAAAAATGTCTGTTAGAACCGGGAGATCGCTATCTTCAACTGGAAAAATAAGAGAAAACAAAATTAAGCCAAAATATCATATCATTTAATAAAAGGATCCATGTCTTCAAAAGTGTGGAAAATTGACCGGAACTCAGAAAAATCTGCAAAAATTTCCATTGGAACCGGGTTCAGAGAATGATATATAAAAAGATCTATATCTTTCATAAAATGTATAAATAGCACCAAGTTCAAAAAATGATATATAAAAATCTTTTCAGTTGAAGATGGCGATATCCTGGTCTCAATGTACATTTTTATAAATAAAGATGGTGATTTCACGATTCCGAATTTTGTCTATACTTATATTTCAGTTGAAGATGGCGATTTTCCAGTTCCAACAAACATTTTTGGCCTAATTTTGTCTTCTCCGATATCATTTAATAAAATGAGCCATATCTTCCAAAAAATGTGGAAAATAGCCCGGAGCTCAGAAATATCTGCAAAAATGTCTGTTGGAATAGGGAGATCACCAACTTCAACTGGAAAATAAGAGAGGACAAAATTAGGCCAAAAAATCATATCATTTAATAAAACGATCCATATCTTTCAGAAAATGTGGAAAATATCCCGAAGCTCAGAAAAATCGGTAAAATGCCTTTTGGGACCAAGAGAATGCCATCTTCAATTAAAATAAAAGAGAATACAAAATTAGGCCAAAAATCATATCATTCAATATAAAGATCGTCTTCTTCAATTGGAAAATAAGAGAAGACAAACTTTGGTTATAAAAATCATATCATTTAATAAAAAGATCCATATCTTCCGTAAAATGTTGAAAATACGCCGGAGCTCAGAAAAATCTGCAAAAAAGAAGACTTAGAAAGAACAAAGAAGTTTGGATCCGAAAAAGTATGCTTAGGCAGTTCCTTCACGAAACACAACAGAATAAAGAGGAATTTGTTTCATTTCAAATACTTCTTCTTATCGAAGAGAAAACTAACATAAGACAAACTTAAGCTATAAAAATCATATCATTTAATAAAAAGTTCCATATCTTCCATAAAATAAAGAAAATTGCACAGAGACCAGTAAATCCGAAAAAAATGTCAATTGGTTCTGGGAGATCGCCATGTTCAACTGAAAAATAAGAGAAGACAAAATTTGGCAATAGAAATCATATCATTTAATATAAAGATTCTTATTTTCCATAAAATATAGAAAATATTCACGAGCTTAGAAAAATCCGCAAAAATATCTGTCAAAATCGGGAGACCGCCAAATTTAACGAAAAAGAGAAAATAAAATTAGGCCAAAAATCAAATCACTTAATAAAACGATCGATATCTTACAGATAATACAGAAAATAGGCCATATCTCAGAAAAATCCGCAAAAATATCTGTTTGTTCCGGGAAATCGCCATCATTAGCAAAAAATATAAGAAAGACAATATTTGGCCAAAAATCATATCATTTAATAAAACGATCGTTATCTTCCAGAAAATATAGAAAATAGCCCCGAGTTCTAAAAAATCCGCAAAAATGTTCCTCGGAACTGGGAGACTGCCATCTTCAACTAAAAATTAAGAGACGATAAACATAGGTTATAAAATCATATCATATAATAAAAATATCCATATCGACAATAAAACGTAGAAAATTACCTCAAGGTCAGAAAAAATTCGAAAAAATTTACGTTGGAACCGGGAGATCGCCAACTTCAATTGAAAAATAAGGAAAGACAAATTTAGGATAAAAAATCATATCATTTATTAAAAAGATCTATATCTTACAGAAAATGTAGAAACTAGTCCCGAGCTCAGGAATAACGAGAAAAATGTCCGTTGGAACCGGGACATTGCCATATTTTACTGAAAAAATAAGAGAAGACAAAATTAGCTTACAAAAACCATAAAACGTAATAAAAAGATACATATTTTCGAGGAAATTTAGAAAATAGTCTCGAGCACAGAAAAATCCGCAAAAATGTCTGTTAGAACCGAGAAATAGCCATCTTCAACTAGAAAATAAGAGAAGACAAAATTAGGCCAAAATATCATATCATTTAATAAAACGATCAATGTCTTCCAAAATTGTGGAAAATAGGCTGGAACTCAAAAAAATCCAAAAAAATTCCTTTGGAACCGGGAGATCGCCATCTTCAATTGGAAAATAGCCATATCCTTTAATAAAAATCAGATCATGTAATTAAAATAGCCATATCTTTCATAAAATATAGAAAATAGTAAAAAATGTCCGTTGGAACAGGAGATCGCAATCTTCAACTAGAAAATAGAGAAGTCAAGGTTATGCTAAAACATCGTTTCATTTAAGAAAAAAATCCATATCTTACAGAAAATGAAGATTATAGTTTCAAAATAAGAAGAGTCTACAAAAATGTATGTTAATCCCGGTAGTTTACCATCTTCAACAACAAAATAAGAGAAGAAAAATGTAGGCTATAAAAATCATCTCATTTAATAAAAGATACATATATTCCATAAAATGTTGAAACTAGCACCGAGTGAAGAAAAATAAATATCAGTTGAGAATCACCATCTTCAACTGAAAAATAAGAGAATGCAAAATTAGGCCAAAAATCATAGCATTTAATAAAAAGATCTATATCCTCCAGAAAATTTAGAAAATAGCCCCAAGATCAAAAAATCTGCAAAAATGTCCGTTGGAACCAGGAGATCGCAATTTTCAACTGAAAAATAAGAGAAGACAAAATTAGGCTAAAAATCATATCGTTTAATAAAAAGATCCTTAACTTCTCGAAAATTTAGAAAAATAGCCCCGAGCTCAAAAAAATACGCAAATATAACCGTTGGAACCTGGAGATCACCATCTTCAACTAAAAAATAAGAGAATACAAAATTAGGCTGTAAAAATCATATCATTTAATATAAAGAAGCATATCTAGTAGAAAATGTAGAAAATAGACCGAAACTCAGAAAAATCCGCATAAATGTAAATTGAAACCAAAAGATCGCCATCTTCAACTGAAAAAATAGAAGATAAAACTTGGCCAAAAATCATATCTTTTAATAAAAATATCCCTATCTTCCAAGCTAAGAAAAATCTGCAAAAAATGTCCGTTGGAACGGGTTGATCGTCATCTTCAAATGAAAAAATAAGAGAAGACAAGCGTATGCTATGAAAATCATATCATTTAATCAAAAAAGATTCTTATCTTTCATAAAATGTTGAAAATAGTATAGAGCTTATAAAAATCCGCAAAAATATCTGTTAGAACCGAGAGATCGCCATTTTCAACTGAAAAATAAGTGAAGGCAAAATTAGGCCAAAATAATATCATTTAATTAACAGATCTATATCTTCTAGAAAATTTAGAAAATAGTCACAAGGTCAGAATTATACTTAAAATGTCCGTAGAACTGAGAGATCGCCATCTTCAACTAAAAAAAATAAGAGAAGACAAAATTAGGCTATAAAAATAATATCTTTTAATATAAAAGATCCATATCTTCCAGCAATGTAGAAAATAGCCCAGAGCTCAAAAAAATGCGCAAAAATTTCCGTTGGAACCGGGAGATCTCCATCTTCAATTGAAAAAAAATAAGAGAAGAGAAAATTAGGTTAAAAATCATATCATTTAATATAAAGATTCATATCATACAGAAAATGTAGAAAATAGCCCAGAGCTAAAAGAAATCCACACGAATGTCCGTTGGAACCATGAGATCGACAATTCAATTTAAAAAAGAGAAGATGAACTTAGGCCAAAAATCATATCATTTCATAAAAGATCCATATCTTACAGAAAATATAGAAAAATAGCCGCAAGTTAAGAAAAATGTGTAAAAATATCCTTTGGAACAGGGAGATCACATCTTTAACTGAAAAAGGAGAAGATAAATATAAGCAATAAAAATCATATTATTTAATAAAAAGTTCTATATTTTCCATAAAATGTAGAAAATAGCATTGAGCTCAAAAAATACGTAAAATTATCTGTTAGAACTGGAAGATTGCCATCTTCAACTGAAAAATAAGAGAAGACAATTTAGGCTATAAAATCATATCATTTAATTTAAAAGATCCATAAATTTACGAAAATTTAGAAAATAGCCCGGAGCCCAGATTAATCTGCAAAAATGTTCATTAGAACCGGGATATCGCCATCTTCAACTGAAAAGTAAGAAAAGAAAAAAGTAGGCCAAAAATTCATATCATATAAATTTAAAGATTCTTATCTTCCCATAAGTGTAGAAAATAGCCCCGTGCTTAGAAGATCCCACAAAAATGTCTGTTGGAACCGGAAGATTGCCATCTTCAAATGGAAAATAAGAGAAGACAAAATTAGGACAAAATATCATGACATTTAATAAAATGATCCATTTCTTCCAAAAATGTGGAAAATAGGCCGGAGCTCAGAAAAATCTGCAAGAATGTCCGTTGGAACCGGGGGTGCATCTTCAACTGGAATATAAGAGAAGACAAAATTAGGCTAAACATATTATCATTTAATAAAAAGATCGCCATCTTCAACTGTAAAATAACAGAAGACAAATTTTGGCTAGAAAAATCTTATCAATTAATAAAAAGATTCATATCTTTCTTAAAATGTAGAAAATAGCACCAAGCTCAGAAAATGATATATAAAAATCTTTTCAGTTGAAGATGGCGATATCCCGGTTACAACGAACATTTTTATAGATGAATATGACAATTTCCCAGTTCCGAATTTTGTCTTCTCTTATATTTCAGTTTAAGATGGCAATTTCCTGGTTCCAACGGACATTTTTTGGCCTAGACTTCTTTGATATCAATTAATAAAACGATCCATATATTCCAGAAAATCTGAAAAATATCCCGAGTTCAAAAATATCTGTAAAAATGTCCGTTGGAACCGGGAGATCGCCAACTTCTATTAGAAAATAGGAGAAGATAAAATTAGGACAAAAAATCATACCATTTAATAAAACGATCCTTATCTTCCAAAATGTGGAAAATAGCCCGGAGCTCAGAAAAATCTGTAAAAAATGTCTGTTGCGATCGAGAGAGTGCCATCTTCAACTAAAAAATAAGAGAAGAATTAGGCCAAAAAAATCATATCATTCAAAATAAAGATTGCCATCTTCAACTGGAAAATAAGTGAAGACAAACTTAGGTTATAAACATCTTATCGTTTAATAAAAAGATCCATATCTTCCATAAAACGTAGAAAATAGCCCTGAGCTCAGAACAATCAGAAAAAATATCTGTTGGAACCGTGAGATCGCCTTCATCAACTTAAACAATAGAAGACAAACTTAAGCTATAAAAATCATATTATTTAGTAAAAAGATCCATATCGTCCATAAAATAAAGAAAATAGTACAGAGCTCAGAAAAACTGCAAAAATTTACGTTAGAACTAGGAGATCGCTAAGTTCAACTGAAAAATAAGAGAAGACAAAATTAGGCAATAAAAATCATGTCATTTAATATAAAGATTCTTATTTTCCATAAAATGTAGAAAATATCACAGAGCTAAGAAAAATTCGCAAAAATATCCGTCGAAACCGGGTGAGGGCCAAATTTAATGAAAAATAGAGATGAAAAAATTAGGCCAAAATATCATTTCATTTAATAAAATGATCGATATCTTCCAGCTAATACAGAAAATAGTTCAGAGCACAGAAAAATCCTTAAAAATATTTTTGTGAACCGGGGATCACCATCATCAACAAATAATCTAAGAGAAGATAAAAGTAGACAAAAAATCATAGCATTTAATAAAATGATCGTTATCTTACAAAAAATATAGAAAATAACCCCGAGGTAAGAAAATCATATCATTTAATAAAAATCATATCCACAAAAATTTCTGTTGGAACCGAGAAACCGGCATCGTCAAGTGAAAAATAAAAGAAGACAATTGTATGCTATAAAAATCATATCATTTAATAAAAAGATCCATATCGACAATAAAATGTAGAAAATAACATTTAGTTCAAAAAAATCCGCTAATATTTCTGTTTGAACCGGGAGATCGCCATCATCAAATGAAAAATAAGAGAAGACAAAATTAGGCTAGAAAAACTATATCATTTAATAAAAGATCTATATCCTGTAGAAAATCAAAATTATCAGCTAAAATGTCCGTTGGAACCGGGATATCCCCATCTTCAACTGAAAAATAAGAGAAGACAAAATTAGGCTACAAAAATCATATAACGTAATAAAAAGATCCATATCTACCAGAAAATGTAGAAAATAATCACGAGCTCGGAAAAATCCGCAAAAATGTCTGTTGGAACTGTGTGATCGTAATCTTGAACATGAAAATAAGAGGAGGCAAAATCAGGCCAACATATCATTTCATTTAATAAAACGATCCATATCTTGAAAAATGTGGAAAATAGGCCTTAGCTAAAAAAATTCCGCAAAAATGTCTGTTGGAACCTGGTGATCGCCATTTTCAACTGGAATATAAGAGAAGACAAAATTAGGCCAAAAATCATATCATTTAATAAAATAATCGGCATCTTCAATTGAAAAAAGAGTAGACAAATTTAGGATAGAAAAATCATAACAATTAATAAAAAGATTCATATCTTTCATAAAATGTATAAAATAGCACCAAGATCAGAAAATGATAAATAAAAATCTTTTCAGTTGAAGATGGCGATATCCTGGTTACAACGAACATTTTTATAGATGAAGATGGTGATTTCTCAGTTCCGAATTTTGTCTTCTCTTATCTTTCAATTGAAGATGGCGATTTCCCAGTTCCAACAGACATTTTTCAGCCTAATTTTGTCTTCTTTGATATTATTTAATAAACCGATCAAAATATTTCAGAAAAATGGAAAATATCTCGGTGCTCAGAAATATCCACAAAAATGTCTGTTGGAACTGGGTGATCGCAAACTTCAACTGGAAATTAAGAAAGACAAAATTAGGCCAAAAAATCATATCATTTAATTGAACGTTCCATATCTTCCAGAAACTATGGAAAATAGCCCGGAGCTCAGAAAAATCTGCAAAAATTTCCTTTTGGACCAAGAGAAAGCCATCTTCAACTAAAATATAAAAGGATACAAAATTGGGCCAAAAAATCATATTATTCAATATAAAGATCGCCATATTAAACTGGAAAATAAGAAGAAACAAACTTAGGTTATAAAATCATATCATTTAATAAAAAGATTTATATCTTCCATAAAATAAAGAAAATATGTCAAAGCTCGAAAATCCGCAAAAATGTTCGTTAGAAACGGGGGATAGCTATGTTCAACCAAAAAAATAACTAAAAATAAGAGAAGACGAAATTAGGCAATAAAATCATATCATTTAATATAAAGATTCTTCTTTTCCATAAAATGTTCAAAATATCCCCGAGAACAGAAAAATCCACAAAAATATCCACGAGCTCAGATAAAATCCGTAAAAATATCCATCAGAACTGGGGGAGCGCAAAATTTAAAGAAAACAAAACAGGCAAAATTAGGCCAAAATATCATATCATTTAATAAAACAATTGATATCTTCCAGATAATACAGAATATAGCCCATAGCTCAGAAAAATCCTCAAAAATTTCCATCGGAACCGGGACATCGCCATCATCAATAAAAAATCTAAGAGAGGACAAAATTAGACAAAAAATCATAACATTTAATAGAACAATCATTATCTTCCAGAAAATACAGAAAATAGCCCTGACTTCCGAAAAATCCGCAAAAATTTCCGTTGGAACAGGGAAACCGCCATTTTCAAGTGAAAAATAAGAGAAGACAAGCGTAGGCTATAAAAAATATATCATTAAATTAAAAAATCATTATATACAATAAAATGTAAAAATAGCCTCGAGTTCAGAAAACTCTGCAAAAATTTTCGTTGGAACTGGGCGATCGCCATCATCAACTGAAAAAGAAGAGAAGACAAAATTAGGCTAGAAAAATCATATCATTTAATAAAAAGATCCATATCTTACAGAAAATTTAGAAAATAGTCCCTAGCTCATAAATATCAGCCAAAATATCCATTGGAACCAGGATAGCGTCATCTTCGATTGAAAAATAAGAGAAGACAAAATTAGGCTACAAAAATCTTATACTGTAAAAGAAAATCCTTATCTTCCAGAAAATGTAGAAAAAAATATGAGCTCAGAAAAATCCGCAAAAATGTCCGTTTGAACCAGGAGATCGCCATCTGTAACTAGAAAATAAGAGAATACTAATCTTGGCCAAAATATCGTATCATTTAATAAAACGATCCATATCTTCCAAAATGTGGAAAATATGCATGAGCTCGGAAAAATCCGCAAAAATGAGTAGACAAAATTAGGCCAAAAATCATATCATTTAATAAAAAGATCGTCATCTTCAACTGGAAAATAAGAGGAGATAAATTTAGGATAGGAAAATCATATCAATTAATAAAAAGATCCATATCTTTCATAAAATGTATTAAATAGCACCAAACTTAGAAAATGATATATATAAATATTTTAAGTTGAAGATGGCGATATCCCGGTTACCACAGACATTTTTATAGATGAAGATTGCGATTTCCCTGTTCCGAATTTTGTCTTCTCTAATCGTTCAGTTGAAGATGGCGATTTCCCGGTTTCAACAGACATTTTTTGGACTAATTTTGTCTCCTCTGACATCATTAAAAAAAGGATTCATGTATTCCTCAAAATATGGAAAATATCTCGTAGCTCAGATATATCCCCAAAAATGTATGTTGGAACTGGGAGATCGCCAACTTCAACTGGAAATTAAAAGATGATAAAATTGGACCAAAAAATCATATCATTTAATAAAACGTTCCATATCTCCCAGAAAATGTAGAAAATAGTCCGGAGCTCAGAAAAATCTGCAAAAATTTATTTGGTACCGAGAGAATGCCATTTTCAACTGAAATATAAGAGAAGACAAGGATCGCCATCTTCAACTGGGAAATAAGAGAAAACAAATTTATGTTATAAAAATCATATCATTTAATAAAAAGTGTCATATCTTCCATAAAATGTAAAAAATATGCCGGAACTCGGAAAAATCCGCAAAAATATCCATTGGAACCGGAAGATCTCCATTTTCAACTTAAAAATAACAGGAGACAAACTTAAGCTATAAAAATAATATCATTTAATAAAAAGATCCATATCTTCCATAAAAAAGAAAATATCACAGAGATCAGAAAATCCGAAAAAAATGTCCGGTGTATCTGGGAGATCGCCATGTTCAACTGAAAAATAAGAGAAGACAAAATTTTGCTATAGAAATCCTATCATTTAATATAAAGATTCTTATTTTCCATAAAATATAGAAAATATCCCTAAGCTCAGGAAAAATCTGCAAAAATATCCGTCATATTTAACGAAAAAAGGAGAAAACAAAATTGGACCAAAAAAATCATATCATTTAATAAAATGATCGATATCTTCCAGATAAGACATAAAATAGGCCATATCTCAGAAAAATCCGTAAAAATATCAGTTGGTTTCGGGAAATCACCATCATTAGCAAAAAAAATAAGAGAAGAAAAAATATGGCCAAAAATCAAATCATTTAATAAAACGATCGATATCTTCCAGAAAATTCAGAAAATAACCCCGAGTTCAGAAAAATCCACAGAAAATTCCGTTGGAACTAGGAGACTGCCATCTTCGAGTGAAAATTAAGAGATGATAAACGCCGGCTATAAAATCATTTCATTTAATAAAAATATCCATATTAACTATAAAACGCAGAAAATAGCCTCAAGGTCAGAAAATTTGAAAAAATTTCCGTTGTAACCAGGAGATCGCCATCTTCAATTGAAAAATAAGGAAAGACAAATTTAGGATAAAAAATCATATCATTTAATAAAAAGAGATATATCTTACAGAAATGTAGAAACTAGTCCCATGCTAGGGAATATCGGCAAAAATGTCCGTTGGAACCGGGATATTGCCATCTTCAACTGAAAAATAAGTGAAGACAAAATTAGATTACAAAAATCATATAACGTAATAAAAAGATCCATATCTTCGAGGAAATATAGAAAATAATCCCGAGCACAGAAAATTCGCAAAAATGTCCGTTAGAACCAGGAGATCGCCATCTTAGACTGGAAAATAAGAGAAGTTAAGCCGAAACTCAGAAAAATCCACAAAAATTTCCATTGGAACCGGGCGATCACTATCTTCAACTAGAAAATAAGAGAAGACAAATTTAGGATAGAAAAATCGTATCATTTAATAAAAAGATCCTTATCTTTCATAAAATGTATAAAATAGCACCAAGCTCAGAAAATGATATATAAAAAACTTTTCAGTTGAAGATGGCGATATCCCGGTTACAATGTACATTTTTATAAATGAAGATGGTGATTTCCCGTTTCGAAATATTGTCTTCTCTTATATTTCAGTTGAAGATGGCGATTTTCCAGTTCCAACAAACATTTTATGGCCTAATTTTGTCTTCTCCGACATCATTTAATAAAATGATCCATATCTTCCCGAAAATGTGGAAAATAGCCCGGAGCTCAGAAATATCGCAAAAATATATGTTGGAATAGGGAGATCGCCAACTTCAACTGTAAAATGAGAGAAGACAAAATTATGCCAAAAAATCATATCATTTAATAAAACGATCCATATCTTTCAGAAAATGGGGAAAATAGCCTGGAGCTCAGAAAAATCTGCAAAAATTCCCTTTGGGACCAAGAGAATGACATCTTCAACTAAAATATAAGAGAAGACAAAATAAGTCCAAAAAATCATATCATTCAATATAAAGATCTCCATCTTCAAATGGAAAATTAGAGAAGACAAACTTTGGTTATAAAAATCATATCATTTAATAAAAAGATCCATATCTTCCAGAAAATATATATAATAGCCATGAGCTCAGAAAAATCCGCAAAAATGTCCATTGGAACCGGGAGATCCCATTTTCAAATTAAAAATAGTTGAAGACAAACTTGAGCAATAAAATCATGTCATTTAATAAAAGTTCCATTTCTTTAATAAAATAAAGAACATAGCACCAAGCTCAGAAAATCCAAAAAATATTTGTTGGAATAGGGAGATCGCTATGTTCAACTGAAAAAATAAGAGAAGACAAAATTAGGCTATAAAAAATCATATCATTTAATTTATAAGATCCATAACTTTACGTAAATTTAGAAAATTGCCAGAGCCCAGAAAAATCTGCCAAAATGTTCATTGGGATCGGAAGATCACCATCTTCAATTAAAAAACAAGAGAAGAAAAAATAAGTCCAAAAAATCATATCATTCAATAAAAATTTTCATAACTTCCCGAAAATGAAAAATAGCCCCAAGCTCTGAAAATTCTGTCACGCCCCGCTTCCCAAAACGACGGAAGCGAAACGTGACAAGGCCTGCTTAGGCCGGAGCTGTGAAGCTCGGACCCAATAAGCGTCTGTAGGGGTACCATTTAAAAATTTTCAGGTTCTTGCATTTATAAAGTTCGAAACAACAGAAAGTACAGAAAGAAAGTTGCATTCATTAATATAAAGAGTTAATATCCAGCGAGTACAAAAGTCTAAAAGAGGGAAGCCTAAGCATGGCAATAACTACCGAAAGAGAGAAGCTAAAAAAAGTAGTAACCTCAGAAAGGTGGCGACTGAAAAGTCCTCAAGGTCTGGTCCTCGTCAGGCACGTACTCAGGGTCGGCGTCATCGGGCTTCACGTACTCCAGTAAGTCTACCTCGTCCACGAACTCTGGCTCGACACCTGACGTACAGCACCAAAAGAGGGAACTGTACGTCAGGTAAGGTCTACAAAAGGGGGTTAGACCAAACTGCAAGTGTACCGACTATTTAAACAACAGTTTACTGGTTGATTAGCATGCTGGGGTTATAACAGAGTAACAAAAAGGAAGTAACGTAGCAGGAAAGTAAAACATGACAAGTAGTAGTCGTAGCGTGTGCTACCAACTACGGGACTAGCCTAACAGGTGTCAAGACGAATCGGGACATGGCGGGACAAGACAAGACAAGTGTGACACGAAAGGGTTCACGCCTTACGGTTCGAGGGGGATCAGACCCTCTTACCGTGCGCACGCTCAACCCTACCCCAAACCCAAGTATTCAAGACATGACAAGACAAGGGATCACTCGCTCTAGCTTGGCGAGTGCCCTATTGCCCTCTGGGCTGTGTATCACGACAAGGGATCACTCGGAGAGTGCCCTATTGCCCTCTGGGCTGTGAATCAAGACAAGGGATCACTCAGAGAGTGCCCTATTGCCCTCTGGGATACGGAAGATGGGACGGGACGGGACGTGACAAGACAGGAAAGGTTATTCTAGGGTGTCCACATGCATGCACACACAAGATAGTCCTACGATATCAAAAGTTGTTGTTGTTGGGCTCAGACTTCGTCGTCAAGTCTGAGCCGTCATGGGACGTCCCGGACGCTATCATTTCACGTCCGGTTCTCTTTGTTCACGGTTAACAGTTCTAACAAACTAAGTCCTAAGTACGGCCAAAAGTGCAAGTGGATACACTTGCCTGCGGTGGCGAGCATGTCGTCTGTCCGGGGCGTCGCGTCCAGGCGTCGCGTCCGCGGTAGTCCGTCTGAAATAGTGTCACGGCGACGGTGTCAGGTCACAATTTTCATTAAGTCCTATTAGGGTTTGTTTCTAGGTTATCGGGGCTATCCTATTTGTCAACGTCACATTTTGGCGTTTCGTTCAACTTAAATCGACCACTACCCTATATGCACAGAAAAATTGTCCGACGGTCGATTTCTACAGTGATATTGTTTTACTGGTGCGAAAAAGTAAATTTAGTTCGAGTTGTCCGATTTTAGTTCGAGTTCAGTTTTTCTACGGTGTGGGTTTGCTACGAGTTCGGGGAACCAACCTCTCCGGTGTTTGACGCGAATGGGAAGTAGAGTCTGAACGGCGACCGATCTGAATGGTACGGCTACGGTACGTCTTCTAGAGGCGTCTCGGCTACGGGAGAGGCGCGCACAGATCTGGGTGTCCAGGAGATCATAGCGATGGGCGCGCTCTACCTCCATTATTTAGATGTGTGACAAAAAGCTATCAACCTTAAAGAAAAAAATATCAAATCAGTCCTTAGCTAATATGGTTACATGTATTTATTATTATTATTATTATTATTTTTAAAAAAAGTTTGACCTGAGCGTTAGTGGTCTTTGGTTTTAAAAGGTGATTAATAATAAAGATAATATTTATATATATTAATAACCCAATTTCACAATTTCACCCTTAGACGTCCAAAAATTATAACCAAGATACCGGGGTGATCGCACCTCTGAGAGGATCGCGAATACGGAGTTCGGTCGCGCGTCTGAGCTACGGAAAGCAGTAATAAAAATCAAAACACAAAACACACACGAAACACAGCTACACGCTAAAAAACGATCAGTCGGAAAGTGACCGTTACATTCTACCCACCTTAGAAATGATTCCGTCCTCAGAATTACTTATAATAATAATAATAATATATATAAGTATGTATGTCTACAACTCCCATATGCCACATAAAGATCGCTAATCCCATAACGTCAAACATCGTTCTCAAATAATCCATCATAAATCGTCTCTCCACTGGATAATGCTACAATTAGAATCACATCCTAGCACTTAACTATAAATCCACATTATCGTCTACCAGTCATCAATCATCTCGCTCCCAATTCATTCTCCATCATATCGACTCATAAATTTATCCGCCGAAATTCTATGAACCATCAAACTACATTTATCCTTACCCCTATTATCTAATCTTCCAACCATATAAAATCTGTCTTCGTAACATCCATTCGTCTCAACATGTCAGTTTACTTCCAATGTCTTCTCACCCCAACCTATAGTCAAATCTTGATGCTTTAAATGTTCTACTCGTTCTCATGATCATCCTAAAACATAACATACCTCCATAACTACTCCTATCTACCACGCGTTCAAGTTTCAGATCGATTAAGTACTCATCTTCCTATACATAATTTCATCGAATCAGAGTTCTTTTCATCCGAAAGAAATCTAATCTAATATCTTTGTGTTCAAAATCGACCAATCACCGCTACAGTATATCTCATCTCACTTTATGCCTACCCGCAACATAATCCTATAAGAAAAATAGCTAGTACTAACAATATCATAACAATCAAAAAGATAACACTCCCGAAGAAAATAAGAAAGAAGTTTAAGGCCAAAGACAGATTTTAAAACATTTGGAAAAACGTGTAGGGTTGAGGTATTGGATGAGGAAAAATAGGTGCGTTGTGAACTTGTGTGCTTGTTTCAAAACTTTAAAGATTTGATTTAAAGAAAAACAAATAGGTTTTGAAACATATATAAGGAGCAAAATAAGCTAAACTATAATACGGAAGACTAGGTCTAAGGAATTTGCCTGCTATGACGTTATCCACACACATATGAATACCATCATTCAGACAACTCCATATGTATGTCATGGACCACACTGAGTATGCATACCAGACACAAGAGACAATCATCAAGATCCTAAAGGTAACACACTTATACTGGTTTACACACTATACCCTTATATATACTCCACGACGACATCACAAACCAATGGGCCCACTACTAACTAGAGATGACATAGGCAACTACAGGCGCTGATGTCTACACAAAAGAAAGGAGACCGAAACCAAAAGCGAAACGAAACAAGGTCGAAAAGAACGAGGTCAGATAAGAAGAGGATGAGAAGATAGCCGGTTGGATGGGACAAAAATATTGCTCAAAATATTGAAATAGATGAAAGAAAAATTATGTGTAAAGTATGGTATCATATACTTTTATACCTATAAAAATATGTAGAAAAGTGAGCAGACGGTAAAATTTTAAAATACGAAAAAGTGTTAGACTAAGAAAATAATGAGTAGGGTGAGGTAATGATTGTTTTACATATGTAAATAGATTTATAGCAGATTTTTGAAATACGGATATGATGATTAGAAAACAGATATACTAAAAATTGAAGTCTCTTTTTTTATAGCTCCAAAAATATCCTAAAAGTATTGTACGATAAGTGGTTAAAATAAATTTAATAGTATAGAAAGAAAGGGATAATATATTAAATTATCAAAATGGAAATAAAGTTATATATATATATAAACTGAAATTCGAAAGATATAGGTTAGAAACATTATAAGATAGTAATTAAAGATTTTTGATGAGAAATTTCGAAATTCAAATAATGCATTCAAGTTAACCGAACGGTAGGAAATCTAAGTTCATGCTTTTCTCTTTTTTTTCAAAGAATTGAAACTGGGGGAGGAATTCGAAAAATATAATATTGAAAATTCTTTAGAAGGATAGGGATGCTGAATGGAAAAGATTCAACGATTAGCGACTGACGACGAACGGATCACCTGATTCAAGGGCAAGGAAAAGAATCGAATGATCCAAACGTAAATATGACTAGGAGATGAACCATGAAAAGTCACGGTGGAATCCTACGGTCAATGGCACAGAAGGGTAATGATCAGAAAGATGCTAGAGGCCAGGGATTCTAATTATTGGGCCGTCTAAAGATCAGGAGAGCTCGGCACTAAGACTTCCTAATGAGCTACACTGTAATCAGGATCTAAGGGGAAGGTTCCTAAGAGAATCAGGGTTACGTTCTGCTGGGCCCGAAGTCGATGGACCCGAGCGAACGACTAAAAGAAGGGCTCTAGAAATCTAACACGGTCAGAGTCAAGTGAGGGCTACTAGGGTATCCTAAGACATGTATGACTAAATCTTAACCAAGGCGCCTGACTATCAAACCTGGACATCTATCTAAGTCTTCCTACCATCTAAGACTGGGAAACCTAACTTAGACTCGTACATGTTAAACTGGATATTAAATGAAAGCGGTACTCTCATTGTTCCGAACTTTTGCATGACCTGCATGGGCCACCACTAAAACCTGTCACGCCCCGCTTCCCAAAACGACGAAAGCGAAACGTGACATTGCCTGCTTAGGTCGGAGCTGTGAAGCTCGGACCCAATAAGCGTCTGTAGGGGTATCAGTTAAAAATTTTCAGGTTCTTGCATTTATAAAGTTCGAAACAACAGAAAGTACAGAAAGAAAGTTGCATTCATTAATATAAAGAGTTAATATCCAGCGAGTACAAAAGTCTAAAAGAGGGAAGCCTAAGCATGGCAACAACTACCGAAAGAGAGAAGCTAAAAAAAGTAGTAACCTCAGAAAGGTGGCGACTGAAAAGTCCTCAAGGTCTGGTCCTCGTCAGGCACGTACTTAGGGTCGGCGTCCTCGGGCTCCACGTACTCCAGTATGTCTACCTCGTCCACGAACTCTAGCTCGACACCTGATGTACAACACTAAAAGAGGGAACTATACGTCAGGTAAGGTCTACAAAAGGGGGTTAGACCAAAGTACAAGTGTACCGACTATTTAAACAACAGTTTACTGGTTGATTAGCATGCTGGGGTTATAACAGAGTAACAAAAAGGAAGTAACGCAGCAGGAAAGTAAAACGTGACAAGTAGTAGTCGTATCGTGTGCTACCAACTACGGGACTAGCCTAACAGGTGTCAACACAAATCGGGACATGGCAGGACAAGACAAGACAAGTGTGACACGAAAGGGTTCACGCCTTACAGTTCGAGGGGGATCAGACCCTCTTACCATGCGCACTCTCAACCCTACCCCAAACCCAAGTATTCAAGACATGACAAGACAAGGGATCACTCGCTCTAGCTTGGCGAGTGCCCTATTGCCCTCTGGGCTGTGTATCATGACAAGGGATCACTCGGAGAGTGCCCTATTGCCCTCTGGGCTGTGTATCAAGGCAAGGGATCACTCAGAGAGTGCCCTATTGTCCTCTGGGCTGTGCAAGACAGGACGGAACGGGACGTGACAAGATAGGAAAGGTTATTCTAGGGTGTCCACATGCACGCACACACAAGATAGTCCTACGATGTCAAAAGTTGTTGTTGTTGGGCTCAGACTTCGTCGTCAAGTCTGAGCCGTCACGGGACGTCCCGGACTCTATCATTTCACGTCCGGTTCTCTTTGTTCACAGTTAACAGTTCTAACAAACTAAGGCCTAAGTATGGCCAAAAGTGCAAGTGGATACACTTGCCTGTGGTGGCGAGCGTGTCGTCCGTCCGGGGTGTCTTGTCCAGGCGTTGCGTCTGCGGTAGTCCGTCTGAAACAGTGTCACGGCGACGGTGTCAGGTCGCGATTTTCATCAAGTCCTATTAGGGTTTGTTTCTAGGTTATCGGGGCTATCCTATTTGTCAACGTCACATTTTGGTGTTTCGTTCAGCCTAAATCGACCACTACCCTATATGCACAGAAAAATTGTCCGGCGGTCGATTTCTACAGTGATATTGTTTTACTGGTGCAGAAAAGTAAATTTAGTTCGAGTTGTCCGATTTTAGTTAGGGTTCAGTTTTGCTACGGTGTGGGTATGCTACGAGTTCGGGGAACCAACCTCTCCGGGGTTTGACGCGAATGGGAAGTAGAGTCTGAACGGCGACCGATCTGAACGGCACAGCTACGGTACGTCTTCTAGAGGCGTCTCAGCTACGGGAGAGGCGCGCGCGGATCCAGGTGTCCAGGAGATCATAACGAGGGGCGCGCTCTACCTCCATCATTTAGATGTGTGAGAAAAAGCTATCAACCTTAAAGAAAAAATATCAAATCAGTCCTTAGCTAATATGGTTACATGTATTTATTATTATTATTATTATTATTTTAAAAAACAAGTTTGACCTGAGCGTTAGTGGGCTTTGGTTTTAAAAGGTGATTAATAATAAAGATAATATTTATATATATTAATAACCCAATTTCACAACTTCACCCTTAGACGTCCAAAAATTATAACCAAGATACCAGGGTGATCGCGCCTCCGAGAGGATCGCGAATACGGAGTTCGGTCGCGCGTCTGAGCTATGGAAAGCAGTAATAAAAATCAAAACACAAAACGCACACGAAACACAGCTACACGCTAAAAAAAACGATCAGTCGGAAAGTGACCGTTACAAATTCTGCAAAAATGTTAGTTTGGACCGGAGATTGCCATCTTCAACTGAATAATAAAATAACAAAAATTAGTTTATAAAAATCTTATCATTTAAAATAAACATGTGTATCATAAAGAAAATGTAGAAAATAGATCGGAGCCCAGAAAAATCTACAAAAATGTCTGTTTGAACCTGAAGATCGCCAACTTCAACAGAAAAAATAAAAGAAGCCAAAATTCATATCATTTAATAAAAATATACATTTCTGCCATAAAATTTAGAAATCACCCCGAGCTCAGAAAAATTCGTACAAATGTCCATTGGAACTAGGAGATTACCATATTCAACTAAAATGAGTAGACAAAATTAAGCCAAAAAATTGTATCCTTTAAAAAACAGTTCAGGTCTCTCAGAAAATGTACAAAAAAGCCCCAAACTAAGAGAAATCCACAAAAATGTAGGAACATGGAGATCGCCATCTTCAACTAAAAATAAGATAAGATAAATTTAGGACATAAAAATCATGTCATATATTATAAAGATTCTTATCTTCCCGAAAGTGTAGAAAATAGCCCTGAGCTTAGAAAAATCCACAAAAATGTCTATTGGTACCGGGAGATCACCATCTTCAACTGGAAAATAAGAGAAGACAAAATTAAGCCAAAATATCATATCATTTAATAAAATGATCCATATCTTCCAAAAATGTGGAAAATAGGACGGAGCTCAGAAAAATCCGCAAAAATATCTGTTGAATTGGGTGATAGCCATCTTCAACTGGAATATAAGAGAAGACAAATTAGGCCAAAAAATTTTATCATGTAATAAAAAGATCGCCATCTTCAACAAGAAAATAAGAGAAGACAAATTTAGGCTAGAAAAATTATATCAATTAATAAAAAGATTCATATCTGTCATAAAATGAAGAAAATATCATCAAGCTCAGAAAAAGATATAAAAAAATCTTTTCAATTGAAGATCGTAATATCCCGGTTACAACGAACATTTTTATAGATGAAGATAGCGATTTTTCGGTTCCGAATTTTGTCTTCTCTTATTTTTTCAGTTGAAGATGGTGATTTCCCGGTTCCAATGGACATTTTTGGACCAATGTTTCTCTGATATTATTTAATAAAACAATCCATATATTCCAGAAAATGTGAAAAATAGCCCTGAGCTCAGAAATATCTGCAAAAATGTCCGTTGGAACCGAAAGATCACCAACTTCTACTGGAAAATAAGAGAAGATAAAACTAGGCCAAAAATCATACAATTTAATAAAACGATACCTATCTTCCAGAAAATGGGGAAAATAGCCAGGAGCTAAAAAAATCTACAAACATGTCTGTTGTGATTGAGAGAATGCCATCTTCAACTGAAAATTAAGAGAAGACAAATTTAGACCAAAAAATCATATCATTCAAAATAAAGATCGCTATCTTCAACTAGAAAATAAGTGAAGACAAACGTAGGTTATAAAAATCATACATATCTTCCATAAAACGTAGAAAATATCTCTGAGCTCAGAAAAATCCACAAAAATGTTTGTTAGAACCGAGAGATCGCCATCTTCAACTTAGAAATAATAGTTGACAAACTTAAGCTATAAAAATCATATCATTGAGTAAAGGTCCATATCTTCCATAAAACAACGAAAATAGCACAAGGATCAGAAAAGCCACAAAAATTTCTGTTAGAACCGGGAGATCGCTATGTTCAACTGAAAAATAAGAGAAGACAAAATTGGCAATAAAAATCATATCATTTAATATAAAGATTCTTATTTTCCAAAAAGATGTAGAAAATATCCCCGAACTAAGAAAAATCTACAAAAATATCCGTCAAAACCAGGAGAGCGCAAAATTTAATGCAAAACAGAGAAGGAAAAATTAGGCCAAAATATCATATCATTGAATAAAACGATCAATATCTTCCAGATAATACATAAAATAGCCCAGAGTTTAGAAAATCCTCAAAAATATTCGTATGAACAGGGGATCTCCATCATCAACAATAATTTTAGAGAAGATAAAATTAGACAAAAAACCATAGCATTTACTAAAATGATCATTATCAACCAGAAAATACAGAAAATAGCCCTAAGATCAGAAAAATCCGCAAAAATTTCTGTTGGAACCGGGAAACCATCACCTTCAAGTGAAAAATAAGAGCAGACAAACGTAGGCTCTAAAAATTATTTCATTTATTAAAAAGATCCATATAGACAATAAAATGTAGAAAATAGCATCGAGTTCAGAAAAATCTGCTAATATTTACGTTTAAATTGGGACAACGCCAGCATCAATCGAAAAATAAGAGAAGGCAAAATTAGGCTAGAAAAATCATATCATTTATAAAAGATCCATATCTTACAGAAAATGTAGAAAATAGTCCCGAGCTCAAAATTATTGGCCAAAATGTCCGTTTATCCCGTGATATCACCATCTTCAACTGAAAAATAAGAGAAAACAGAATTAGGCTAAAAAATCATATAGTGTAATAAAAGATCCATACTTTCCAGAAAAAGGAGGAAATAATCTCGAGCTAAAAAAATCCGCAAAAATGTCCATTGAAATTGGGTGATCGCATTCTTCAACAGGAAAAAAATAAGAGAAGACAACATTAGGCCAAAATATCATTTCATTTAATAAAACGATCCAAATCTTCCAAAAATGTGGAAAATAGGCCAGAGCTCAAAAAATCTCCAAAAATGTCCGTTAGAACTAGGTGATCGCTATCTTCAACTGGAATATAAGAGAAGTCAAAATTAGGCCAAAACATCATATCATTTAATAAAAATATCTTCATCTTCATCTGGAAAATAAGAGAAGACAAATTTAGGACAGAAAAATCATTACAATTAATAAAAAGATACATATCTTTCATAAAATGTATAAAATAGCACGAAGCTCAAAAATGATATATAAAAATCTTTTCCGTTGAAGATGGCGATATCCCGATTACAATGGATAGTTTTATAGATGAAGATGGCGATTTCACGATTTCGAATTTGGCTTCTCTTATCTTTCAGTTGACGATGGCGATTTCCCGGCTCCAACAGACATTTTTGGCCTAATTTTTTCTTCTTTAATATTATTTAATAAAACGATCCATATATTCTAGGAAAATAAAAAATATCTCGGAGCTCAGAAATATCCGCAAAAAGGTTCGTTGGAACCGAGAGATTGCCAATTTCAACTTCAACAGGAAATTAAGAGAATACAAAATTAGGCCTAAAAATCATATCATTTAATAAACGTCCATATCTTCCAGAAAATGTGGAAAATAGCCCGGAGCTTAGAAAAATCTGCAAAAATTTTCTTGGGGATCGAGAGAAGGCCATATTCAACTGAAATATAAAAGAAGACAAAATTAGGCCAAAAAATCATATCATTTAATATAAAGATCGCCATCTTAAATTGGAAAATAAGATGAAACAAACTTAGGTTATAAAAATCATATCATTTAATAAAACGATCTATATCTTCCATAAAATCAAGAAAATAGCACAGATATTAGAAAATCCACAAAAATGTCCGTTAGAACCGGGCGATCGCTATATTCAACCGAAAAATAAAAGAAGAAAAAATTAGGCAATAAAAATCATATCATTTAATATCAAGATTCTTATTTTTCGTAAAATGTAGAAAATATCTCCGAGTTCCGAACAATCTGCAAAAATATCCGTCGGAACCGGGATAGTGCAAAATTTAACAAAAAACAGAGAAGTGAAAATTAGGCCAATATATCATATCCTTTTTAAAACGATCTATATCTTTCAAATAATACAGAAAATAGCCCAGATATAAGAAAAATCCTTAAAAATATCGATGTGAACCGGGAGATCGCCATCATCAACAAAAAATATAAGAGAAGACAAAATTAGACAAAAATTCATTGCATTTAATAAAACGATCGTTATCTTTCCCAAAATATAGAAAATAGCCCCGAGGTCAGAAAAATCCGCAAAAATTTCTGTTGGAACCGGGAAATCGCCATTTTCAAGTGAAAAATAAGAGAAGACAAACGTAGGCTATAAAAATTATATCATTTAATTAAAAAATCCATATCTACAATAAAATGTAGAAAATAGCATCGAGCTCAGAAAATCCGTAAAAATTTTCGTTGAAACCGGGAGATCGTCATCATCAATTTAAAAAGAAGAAACGACAAAATTAGGATAGAAAAATCATACCATTGAATAAAAAGATACATATCTTACAGTAAATGTTGAAAATATAGCTCAGAAATATCGGCCAAAATGTCCGTTGGAACCGGGAAATCGTCTTCTTCAGTTAAAAAAATAAGAGAAGACAAAATTATGCTACAAAAAGAATATAATGTAAAAAGAAAATCCATATCTTCCAGAAAATGTACAAAATAATTTCGAGCTCAGAAAAATCTGTAAAAATGTCCGTTAAAACCAGGAGATCGCCTTCTTCAACTGGAAAATAAGATAAGACTAAATTTGGCCAAAATATCATATCATTTAATAAAACGATCCATATCTTCAAAAAATGTGGAAAATAGGCCTGAGCTCAGAAAAATCTGGAAAAATGTCTGTTTGAACTGGGTGATCGCCATCTTCAGCTAGAATATATGAGAAGAAAATTAGGTCCAAAATCATATCATTCAATAAAAAGATCGTCATCTTCAACTGTCATCTTCAACTGGAAAATATGAGAAGACAAATTTAGGACAGAAAAATCATATAAATTAATCAAAAGATCCATATCTTTCTTAAAATGTATAAAATAGCACCAAACTCAAAAAATGATATACAAAAATATTTTAAGTTGAAGATGGCGATATCCCGGTTACCACAGACATTTCATAGATGAAGATGGTGATTTTCCTATTCCGAATTTTATCTTCTCTTATCTGTCAGTTGAAGATGGCGATTTTTTAGTTCCAACTGACATTTTCGGCCTAATTTTATCTTCTCGGATATCATTTTAAAAAATGATCCATATATTCCAGAAAATATGAAAAATATCATGTAGCCTAGAAATATCCCTAAAAATTTCTGTTGGAACCGGGAGATCGCGTGATTTCAACTGGAAATTAAGAGAAGACAAAATTTGGCCAATAAATCATATCATTTAATAACGTTCCATATCTTCCAGAAAATGTGGAAAATGGCCCGGAGCTCAGAAAATTAACAGAAGACAAACTTAAGCTATAAAAATTATATCATTTAATAAAAGATCCATATCTTCCATAAAATAAAGAAAATAGCATAGAAATCAGAAAATCCGAAAAAAATGTCTGTTGAATCTGGGAGATCGCCATGTTCAACTGAAAAATTAGAGAAGACAAAATTTGGCAATAAAAATCATATCATTTAATATAAAGATTCTTATTTTCCATAAAATGTAGAAACTATCCCCGAGCTCAGAAAAATTCGTAAAAATATCCATCTGAACTGGGAGATCGCCAAATTTAACGAAAAATAGAGAAGAAAAAATTAGGCCAAAATATCATAACATTTAATAAAACGATCGATATCTTCCAAATAATACAAAAAATAGCCCCGAGCTCAGAAAAATCTTCAAAAGTGTCCGTGGGACCCGGGAGATCGCCATCATTAACGAAAAATTTAAGAGAAGACAAAATTAGACAAAAAAATCATAGCATTTAATAAAACGATCGTTATCTTCTTGAAAATATAGAAAATAACCAGGAGGTCAGAAAAATCCGGACAAATTTCCGTCGGAACCGGGAAACTGCCATTTTCAAGTGAAAAATAAGGGAAGACAAACGCAAGCTATCAAACTTAATCATTTAATTAAAAAATCCATATCTACAATAAAATGGCCTTGAGTTCAGAAAAAACTGTAAAATTTTTTGTTGGAGCCGGGAGATTGCCATCATCAATTTAAAAAGAAGAGAATACAAAATTAGGCTAGAAAAATCATATCATTGAATAAAAAGTTCTATATCTTTCAGTAAATGTAGAAAATAGTCCTGAGCTCAGAAATTATATCGGCCAAAATGTCCGTTGGAACCAGGATATCATAATCTTCTACTGAAAAAAATAAGAGAAGACAAAATTAGGCTACAAAAAGAATATACTATAAAAGAAAATCCATATCTTCCAGAAAATGTAGAAAATAATTCCGAGCTTAGAAAAATCCGCAAAAATGTTCGTTAGAACCAGAAGATCGCCATCTTCAACTTGAAAAATAAGAGAAGACAAAATTGGGCCAACATATCATATTATTTAATAAAACAATCCATTCTTTTCAAAAATGTGGAAAATAGGCTTGAGCTCAGAAAAATCCGAAAAAACGTCCTTTGGAACTGGGTGATCGCCATCTTCAACTAGAATATATGAAAGACAAAATTAGGCCCAAAATCAAATCATTCAATAAAAAGATCGTCATCTTCAACCATCATCTTCAACTGGAAAATAAGAGAAAACAAATTTAGGACTGAAAAATCATATCAATTAATAAAAAGATTCTAATTTTTCATAAAATGAATAAAATTGCACCAAATTCAGAAAATGATATACAAAAATATTTTAAGTTGAAGATGGCGATATCCCGGTTACCACGGACATTTTAAAGATGAAGATGTCGATTTTCATGTTTCGAATTTTTTCTTCTCTTATCTTTCAGTTGAAGATGGCGATTTCCCGGTTCCAACGATTTCCCGGTAACGGATATTTTTTGGCCTAATTCTTTCTTCTCTTATATCATTTAAAAAAGATCCATATATTCCAGAAAATATGGAAAATATCCAGTAGCTCAGAAATATCCGCAAAAATGTCCATTGGAACCGGGAGATTGCCAACTTCAACCGAAAATTAAGAGAAGACAAAATTAGGCCAAAACCATATCATTTAATAAAACATTCCATATCTTGCAGAAAATGTGGAAAATAGCCCGGAGCTCAGAAAAATTTGCAAAAATTTCCTTTGGGACCGAGAGTAGGCCATCTTTAACTGAAATATAAGAGAAGTCAAAATTAGGCCAAAACATCATATCATTAAATATAAAGATCGCCATCTTCAATTGGAAAATAAGAGAATACAAACTTATGTTATAAAATTCATATCATTTAATAAAAGATACATATCTTCCATAAAATGTAGAAAATATGCCGGAGCTCAGAAAAATCTGCAAAAATGTCCGTTGAAACTGGAAGATCGCGATCTTCAACTTAAAAATAATAAAAGCCAAATTTATGCTATAAAAATCGTACCATTTAATAAAAAGATGCATATCTTCCATAAAATAAAGAAAACAGCACAACGATCAAAAAATCCAAAAAATGTCCAATGGATCAGGGAGATCGCCATATTCAACTGAAAAATAAGAGAAGACAAAATTTGGCAGTAGAAATCAAATCATTTAATATAAAGTTCTTATTTCCATACAATGTGGAAAATATCCCCGAGCTCAGAAAAATCCGCAAAAATATCCGTCAAAATATGGAGATCACCAAATTTAATGAAAAAGAAGAAGAAAAAATTAGGTCAAAAAATCATTTCATTTAATAAAACGATTGATCTCTTCCAGATAATACTGAAAATAGGCTATATCTTAGAAAATCTGCAAAAATATATGTTGGTTCCAGGAGATCGCCATCATTAGCGAAAAAAAATAAGAGAAGACAAATTTTGGCCAAAAAATCTTATCATTTAATAAAATGATCGATATCTTCCAGAAAATTCAAGAAATAGCCCCGAGTTCAGAAATATCCGCAAAAATGTTCGTTGGAACTGGGAGACCGCCATCTTCAACTGAAAAATAAGAGAAGATAAACGTAGGCTATAGAATCATATAATTTAATAAAAATATCCTTATCGACAATAAAACATAGAAAATAGCCTCCAGGTTAGAAAAATCCAAAAAAAATTTCCGTTGGAACCGGGAGATCGCCATCTTCAATTGATAAATAAGGAAAGACAAAATTAGGATAGAAAAATCATATCATTTACTAAAAAGATCTAATTCTTATAGAAAATGTTGAAACTAGTACCGTGCTCAAGAATATCAGCTAAAATGTTTGTTGGAACCGGAATATTGCCATCTTCAACTGAAAAATACGAGAAGACAAAATTAGCCTACAAAAATCAAGTAAAAGATCCAACTCTTCAAGGAAATGTAGAAAATAGTCCCAAGCACAGAAAAATCCGCAAAAATGTCCTTGGAAACGGAAGATTGCCATCTTCAACTGGAAATAAGAGAAGACAAAATTAGGCCAAAATATCATATCATTTAATAAAACGATCCATGTCTTCCAAAAGTGTGGAAAATAGGCCGGAACTCAGAAAAATGCTCAAAAATTTCCATTGGAACCGAAAGATCGCCATCTTCAACTGGAAAATAAAGAAGACAAATTTAGGTTAGAAAATTCAAATCATTTAATAAAAAGATCCATGCCTTTCATAAAATGTATAAAATAGCCCCAAGCTCAGAAAATGGTATAAAAAATCTTTTCAGTTAAAGATGGCGATATCTCGGTTACAATGTACATTTTTATAGATGAAGATTGAGATTTCCCGGTTCCAAATTTTGTCTTCTCTTATATTTCAGTTGAAATGACGATTTCCCGGTTCTAACAAACCTTTTTTGGCCTAATTTTATCTTCTCCGATATCATTTAATAAAACGATCCATATCTTTTAGAAAATGTGGAAAATAGCCCGAAGCTCAGAAATATCCACAACAATGTTCGTTGGAATAGGGAGATCGCCAGCTTCGATGAAAAATAAGAGAAAACAAAATTAGGCCAAAAATCATATCATTTAATAAAACGATCCATATCTTCCAGAAAATGTGCAAAATAGCGCGGAGCTCAGAAAAATCCGCAAAAAAGTCCTGGGACGAAGAGAACGCCATCTTCAACTAAAATATAAGAGAAGACAAAATTAGGCCAAAAATATAGCATTCAATATAAAGATCGCCATCTTCAATTGGAAAATAAAAGAAGACAAACTTTGGTTATAAAATCACATCATTTAATAAGTAACATCGTTTAAAATAGCCATGAGCTCAGAAAAATTCACAAAAATGTCTGTTGGAACCGGGAGATTCCATCTTCAACTTAAAAAAATTGAAGACAAACTTGAGCAATAAAAATAATATCATTTAATAAAAATATCCATATCTTCCATAAAATAAAGAAAATAGTATCGAGCTCAGAAAATCAGAAAAAACATTTCTTTGGGACCGAGAGATCGCTATATTCAACTGTAAAAATAAGAGAAGACAACATTTGGCAATGAAAATCATATCATTAATACAAAGATTCTTATTTTCCATAAAATGTTGAAAATATCTTCGAGCTCAGGAAAATCCCGCAAAAATATTTGTCGGCACCAGGAGATCGCTAAATCTAACAAAAAGTCAAAATTCAGCCAAAAAATCACAACATTTAATAACACGGATGATATCTTCCAGATAATGCAGAAAATATCCCAGAGCTCAGAAAAATCCGCAAAAATACACGTTGGAACCGGGAGATCGCCATCATCAACGGAAAAAATATATGAGAAGATGAAATTAGGCCAAAAATCATATCATTTAATAAAACGATCGATAGTTTCAGAAAATACAGAAAATAGCCTCGAGGTCAGAAAAATTCGCAAAATGCCCGTTGGAACCGGGAGATCGTCATATTCAACTGAAAAATAAGAGAAGATAAAATTAGGCTATAAAAATCATATCATCTAATATAACGATCCAAATCTTAAAGGAAATGTAGAAAATAGCACAGAGCTTAGAAAAATCCGCAAAAAAGTCTGTTGGAACCGGGATATCACATACTTTAGCCAAAAATAGATGAGAAGATAAAATTAGGCCAAAAATCATATCCTTTAAAAAACACGTATCTTTCAGAAAATGTTGAAAATAGACTCGAGCTCAGAAAAATTCGCAAAAAAGTTCGTTGGGACCAGGAGATCGGCCATCCTCATATGAAAAATAAGCGATGACAAATTAGGCTATAAAAATCATATCATTTATAAAGATCCATATCTTACAGAAAATATAGAAAATAACACGTAGCTCAAAAAATCCGCAAAAATTTCCGTTGGAACCAAGAGATCGCCATCTTCAACGAAAAAATAAGAGAGGACAAAATTAGGCCAAAAATCATATCATTTAATAGAACGTTCCATATCTTCCAGAAAATGCAGAAATAGCCACAGGCTCATAAAAATTCACAAAATTTTTTGTTTAAACCGGGAGACGCCATCTTCAACTTAAAAATAAAGAAGATAAACTTAGATGATAAAAATCATATCATTTAATAAAATATTCGTGTCTTTAAAAATTTAAAAAATAGCACCGAGCTCAAAAAATCCAAAAAAATGTCTGTTGGAACAGATAGATCCCCATCTTCAACACAAAAATAAGAGAAGACAAAATTAGAACCTAAAAATCATATCATTAATTATATATACCCATGTCTTCCATAAAATGTAGAAAATAGCACCAATCTCAAAAAATCGCAAAAATGTCCATTAGAACTGGGAGATCGCCACGTACATCTGAAAAAATAAAAGAAGACAAAAAGCATGCCATAAAAATCATATCATTTAATATAAAGATCCATCTTACAGAAAATTTAGAAAAAACCCAGATATCACAAAAATCCGTAAAAATATCCGTTGAAACAAGGAGATCGCCATCTTAAATGAAAAATCTAAGAGAAAACAAAATTAGACAAAAAATCATAACATTTAATAAAACGATCGTTATCTTCCAAAAAATACAGAAAATAGCTCTGAGGAAAGAAAAATCCTGAAAAATTTCCGTTGGAACCGGGAAACATGCATTTTCTAGTGAAAAATAAGAGAAGCCAAATGTAGGCTATAAAATAATATCATTTAATAAAAAGATCCATATTTATAATAAAATGACAAAATAGACTCAAGTTCAGAAAAATCCGCAAAAATTTCCGTTTGAACAGGGAGATCGCCATCAACAATTGAAAAATAAGCAAAGACAAAAAATTAGGCAAGAAAAATCATATCATTTAATTAAAATATACATATCTTACAGAAAAAGTTGAAAATAGTCCCGAGCTCAGAAATATCAGGCAAAATGTTTGTTGTAACAGAGTATCACCATCTTCAACCTAAAAATAAGAGAAGATAAAATTAGGCTACAAAAATCATATAATGTAATAGAAAGATTCTTATCTTTCAGAAAATGTAGAAAATAATACCGAGCTCAGAAAAATCCGCAAAAAATGTCCGTTGGAACCAGGAGGTCGTAATCTTCAACTGGAAAAAAGTGAAGCCAAAATTAAGCCAAAATATTATTTTATTTAATAAAACGATCCATATTTTCCAAAAATGTGGAACGTAGGCCAGAGCTCCGTAAAATCCAAAAAACTGTCCTTTTAAACCAGGAGATCGTCATCTTCAACCGAAAAATTAGAGAAGAAAAAATTCGGCCAAAAAATCATATCATTTAATAAAAAGATTTACACCTTTCAAAAATGTATAAATTAGGACTAAGCTCACAAAAACTGAAAAAATGTCTATGGAACCGGGTAATTGCCTAAAAAAGAGAAAACAAAATTAGGCCCAAAAAATCATATCATCTAATAAAACGATCCAAATCTTCCAGAAAGTATGCAAAAATAGCTCGGAGGTCAAAAAATCCACAGAAATATCTTCCAGAAAATGTGGAAAATAGCCCAGTGCTCAGAAAAATTCGCAAAAATGTCGGTTAGAACTAAGAGATCGATATCTTCAACGGAAAAATAAGAGAAGACAAAATTAGAACCTAATATCAATAAATATATATACCCATACTTCCATAAAATGTAGAAAATAACACCAAGCTCAAAAAATTCGCAAAAATGTCCATTAGAAACTGGAGATCGCCATGTACAACTAAAAAAAGAGAAGACAAAATTATGCCATAAAATCATATCATGCAATATAAAGATCCAGAGCTTACAGAAAATTTAGAAAATATCCAGAGATCACAAAAATCCGCAAAAATGTCTGTTGAAACCGGGAGATCGCCATCATCAACGAAAAATCTAAGAGAACAAAATTATACAAAAAAATCATAGCATTTAATAAAACGATCGTTACCTTCCAGAAAATACAGAAAATAGCTCTGAGGAAAGAAAAATCCACAAAAAATTCCGTTGGAACCGGGAAACAATCTTCCAGTTGAAAATAAGAGAAGACAAATGTAGGCAATAAAAATCTTATCATTTAATAAAAAGATCCAAATCTACAATAAAATGTAGAAAATAGACTCAAGTTCAGAAAAATCCACAAAAATTTCCGTTTGAATAGGGAGATTGGTATCATCAATTAAAAAATACGAAAAGACAAAATTAGGCTAGAAAAATTATATCATTTAATAAAAATATACATATCTTACAGAAAATGTTGAAAATAGTCCCGAGCTCAGAAATATCGGGCAAAATTTTGTTGGAACAGGGATATCGCCATCTTCAACTTAAAAATAAGAGAAGATAAAATTAGGCTACAAAAATCATATAATTTAATAAATTCATATCTTCCAGAAAATGTAGAAAATAATCCAGAGCTCACAAAAATCTGCAAAAAATGTTCGTTGGAACCGGGTGATTGTAATCTTCAACTGGAAAAAAGAGAAGCCAAAATTAAGCCAAAATATCATATTATTTAATAAAATGATCCATATCTTCCAAAAATGTGGAACATAGGCCAGAGCTCAGTAAAATCCGAAAAACTGTCCATTTTAACCGGGAGATCGTCATCTTCAACCGAAAAATTAGAGAAGACAAAATTAGTCCAAAAAATCATATAATTTAATAAAAAGATCTATATCTTTCAAAAATGTATAAATTACGACTAAGCTCAGAAAAACCGAAAAAATGTCTACGGGAATCAGGTGATCGCCTAAAAAAGTGAAAACAAAATTAGGCCCAAAAAATCATATCATCTAATAAAACAATCCATAACTTCCAGAAAGTATGCAAAAATAGCTCGGAGGTCAAAGAAATCCACAGAAATATCTTCCAGAAAATGTGAAAAATAGCCCAGAGCTCAGAAAAATCTGCAGAAATGTCGGTTGGAACCACGAGACGGACATCTTCAAAAGAAAACCTAAAAAATCATATCAATAAATATATATACCCATATCTTCCATAAAATATAGAAAATAGCACCAAGCTCAAAAAAATCGCAAAAATGTCCGTAAGAAGTGGGAGATCGCCATGTACAACTGAAAAAAATAAGAGAAGACAAACTTATGCCATAAAAATCATGTCATTTAATATAAAGATCCATAGCTTACAGAAAATTTAGAAAATAGCACAGATATCACAAAAATCTGCAATTGGAACCGGGAGATTGCCATTGTCACGTCCCGGTTTCCAAGTATGGAAGGCGAGACGTGAAGAGGTCCGCTCAGACTTGAATTGTGAAGATACATTCCGATAAGCATCTGTGTGTTCATCCATTCGCAGATTCTTGCATTGCAATGAAACAACAACAGTAATAATAGATATGAACGCAGGCAATAAAATAACCAACATTCAAAACATCCATTTCATTATCCAAAAACATTCAGAGGTATAGTCATAAAAGAAAGAACAGAGTCTGAAATGAAAGGCCCCAAGCATGGTCGAAACTATAACATAGATAAGGTGCTATGCACCGAACAACCTAACAGCAGCTACTAGGAAAAACAAATACCAACTAAGAAAATAGCCTCCAGCTAAGACTAGGAGAGATCTCTGGTATCATCAAACTGAACGTCAGCAACAGGTCATCCTCAGCAACTAACTCAGGCTCAAAACCTAACATGTGACACCCAAAGAGAAAAGGGCGAATGTCAGCAAAAGTCTCAAGAAGGTAAAAGGGAGAGACTTTTGTGCAAGGAACAAGGTTTAAATGAATGCAATAGCAGTTTAAAATGATGATGACGTGGCATGATATTTTAATGAGTGTAGCAGTTTAAACATGAACATGATATTTTGCAATGCATGACACGTCGTAGCGAGAGATACTAAACAATATTCACAATTTCACGATTTTCACGAAAAACATGCATTCACGATGCGCACAGGGTTTACACCTTTCAGCTGAAGTTGCTGTACGGGCACACTTCTACGCTGAGTGATCGCTTAACCCTACCCCTCCACGTGTGTATGGACTGGCACCCATCTTCTGGATCACGAGCCAGGAAGTGTATATGTCTTAGGGTTGACCAAGCCTCATTCATGATGTAGGAGTCAGAATCTTACTCGCCGCAGCTTACATTTCAATAGTAGTATGTGCTACACATTCATTTCAAGACATTCAATGCATGATATGGCATGCGATATGCAACATGATAGTATGATAGCAGATATTGAATTGCGTACAGTTATATCAAAATAAACATTACATGTGATATGCATGAAATGACATGGCAAGGGTGTCGGATCTAGCTTCGTTGTCAAGCTAGATTAAGTATGGTGTCGGATCTAGCTTCGTTGTCAAGCTAGATCAAGTATGGTGTAGGATCTAGCTTCATTGTCAAGCTAGATCTAGTACGGGTGTCTAGGCGACTATCATTTCACCGCCTAGTCTCTTTTACACAAATTCACAAAATAGCCTAAACATGGCTTACAACAACAACTGAGCAAGTTTCATTTGCCTGAAACGATGTCCGTAATCCTCAGTTCAACAGTCCAGAATCTCCCTATGTGCTCAATCACCAATCACCAATCACCATTCACCAACCTACAGTCACGTATTCAATTATCTTAAATTAGTGATTTAACCAAGCAATAAAATTAACGATTTTTATCTTGTTTAAACATGCGGTGTTTGAGTTCCTATGGATCGGGATATACCTCAACACGATGCGAGAGCTACACTGACGTCAGGTAGCAACGTCTGGGGTTAGATCTGGAAGCGAGCAAGGTACGACGTCGGCTAGCGACGAAGTGGCCACGGATCAGCGACACGGAGGAAGATGGCCGCAGGAAGAGTTGTTGGCCTAGGGTGGCGCAGCAACATCAGTGGCTAAGGGGAGAGGGTTTGTTTTTGGGCAAGGGGGAGTGCGGCAATGGGCAGTTTTTGTGGAGAATGGCAGTATTTTCATCGGGTTCGGCTGTTTTGGAAGAAGGTGGCCGGATGTAGGGAGATGGGGTGTTGCGCGAGGTGGTGCGGCTGTCGGGGGACGCGGCCTGGCTTCAAGGGGTAGCCGACGGCAGCCTAAGGGGAGGGTGTGGCTGTACATATGGGGGTGTGACATTTTTTTGGGACAAAGGGGGTTGTGCTTACGCCGTTTAAGGAGGAGGAGGAGTGGAGGGGCTTGGCCGAAGCAAGGGGAAAAGGGCAGCTGGGCCTTGCGGCTGGGTGGCCAGCGGTAGGGAGGAGCAGTCGGTAGTTTAAGGGGAGAGTGCGACAGTTTTAGAGGAGGATGGGGAGATTGCGGCAGTTTGGGGGTGGTTGTGTGGGGTTTTTCGGCGGGTGGAGGCCGCCGTGGAGGAGTCCGGTGATGGGTGGCCTGCAATGAAGAAGATGGCCGTGACTAAGGGGAAGGAAGATGGATGACGGCAGATGCACGTGAGATTTAAAGCCCTAGGTGACGTTTCATTATAATAGGATGATTTGCTATATAGGGGTAGAAAGGGGTGCACTAAGGGGTGATTGGAGAGAGAGTGCGTGAGAGGGGAGGGTAGAATTAGGGTGCAAATAGCTAGGGAATATAACATATGATACGTAGGATTCCTAGGATTAGTTTTAATTAGATTTAATTAGGGATTGAATTCTGAATTAGCTAGGGCTAATTATAGATTAAAAGTGATTAGAGTAAAGGGTCGGTCTAACGGTGTCTGAATAAATACTAGAAAAATATCGGGACGACCGTGTCGATGTGAGGGTTGAGATTAAGATGCTCGGTCATGAGCTAGGGTAACGAAAAACGGAACAAAAAATAAAAAGGTCAACGTCGAAGTCTAAAAGTTACGACACCCCTTCAAACAAAGCTGTTTTGTGGAAGAATGAGCCGTGAAATGACGTTCACGAAAAATTCCACAAATAAGTACTCTCTCAGAAGGTCTCAACGATATATAACTTTGCGCATTCGGAATACAAGAAGAGGTCACAAAAATATGTGTACGAACAAGAAGGTACGCGCACGAAGAACACACGATCGAAAAGCGACCGTAACATCCTACCCACCTTAGAGCAAAGTCCGTCCTCAGACTTTCTAACTAAAAAATATATATCTAGCCATTCTAGTAACTACCCCAATAATATTACGCTATAATTCAAATCATGTATAGTTATTACAAGTGCTTATATATGCACAAGGTAGTCAAACATTAATACTACAAACATATATATATATATATATATATATATATATATATATATATATATATATATATATATATATATATATATATATATATAGGTTGACTAGGATCCATTCGGATGGATCAAACATGCGGATCCATCCAAGTGGAATTCAAAGCTAGACAATGTAAATAGAAAATCCGACCGTTGGATGTCTTCTAACATGTCTAAACTAGCTCCAAACAAAATTTCAACTAATTTGGACATGTTTTACCCATGCATCAAGTGGTTGCAAAATTAGCCGATTTTATAACTATTCAAAAACATCGATTATGCAACCACTTGATGCATGGGCAAAACATGTCCAAATTAGTTGAAATTTTGTTTGGAGCTAGTTTAGACATGTTAGAAGACATCCAACGGTCGGATTTTCTATTTACATTGTCTAGGTTTGAATTCCACTTGGATGGATCCGCATGTTTGATCCATCCGAATGGATCCTAGTCAACCTATATATATATATATATACTAGTCATAACCCGTGCCCAAAGGGCACGGTTCATTTAAAGTATTCCCCCTCAAAATCTCAGATCCCTTAAATTTAAACCAATAACAATAAGTAACGCGCAATAATCTTAGATACCAAAAATTTTACGTCCCCTCAAAATTTTGTTCCCACAAAAGAATTTAGTTCTCCCAAATTTTTTTGACCCCCTCCCCCCAAAATTTAGTACCATCAAGATTTGAACTCATTTATAAAATTAAAATATTGCCCCCTTCAAAATCTTTGACCCCGCAATTTTAAACGAATAACAATAATTGTTATTTAGTTTCCCAAAATTTTAGTATTTCAAAATTTAGGTCCGCCCATTCATTTTAAATATTTGACCATCAAAAACTTGGATCCTGTTTAAAATTCAAATTTTAAACGAACAACAATAATTAAATCCCAATAATTGTTATTAAGTTTTTCACAAAATTTTAGTTCCCCCATATTTAATTCCCTACATATTTAGTTCCTCCCACAATCTAGTTTCACCAGAAAACTTAGTTTAAGTTTAAAATTTTAGTCTCTCCTAAAATTTAGTTTTCACAAATTTAGTTCCTCCCTCCCCCCAATTTTAAAGTTTCCTCCTAAAATTTAATTTCCCAATTCTTTCTTTGGTACAGGTTCTATGCATCCTTCATTGATGTTTAAAAATTTAATAAGGGTGCCAAGGAATGAGAATAGCTCAAGCTATTCTTGTGTTATCGAGGGTTGAGATTCTAATAATATTATGTTGAGCTACACCATGTCTCAAAGCAAAACCCAGGAACTGAACAAAATTATCAAAATAAATTAGCATAAACCCACTCCTTGCCAAGCTGCACCATGTTATCAACCAATCGGAACATTTCCTTTGCTTGAATACGATTTAAAAATGGAAAAACATTCAAGAAAAGTGAATGAATTTGGACAACCACCAAGTGTTTGATAAAATGTCTGAAGAACATGGCAAAATAAAACAAAATAGAAATAGAAGATAAACGTTAGACTCACTTAGTTACGGTGGTGTCGACACGATCGTGTTTCACCATTTAAGATACCATAGTTTGGCGAATTCCATATGTTGTAAGTCATAAGTTGTATGTCACTCTTTTTTCTTATGAACGACTTGCATATTTCTGTTTCTTCTGGAGGCATTTGTGTCAATATCAAAGTATCATATTGTTATATAAACGTTTTCATATTAAGGTATCATTTTTAAAATAGATGTTCTTATTCAAAAGGCAATACACTGGTGAATGTGCACAGGGTTTACATTTGATTATAGTTGAGAGGCCGCTATTTACTAATTAAATTGCATTTTGCAGCCTCCTTTAACTATTTACAATTATCATGCATTCTCTTCCTTTTGTGAAATAGAAATACATGCTGCAAAGGAGAGAATGAGGAAAAAGATAAGGAAAAACAAAAAAATGAAAGAAAAAAGCACTAATAGCTATAATTAGTTTGTCAATTCTCTGCCGGTTCGATTTCTGATCATTGCAGCTGATTCGATGCAGTCACTGAGGAGATGAACAATGTATATTGGCTAGAGCCAGCGAGATGACTGGCTGCATCGTTTCTTGCATTTTGGAGTGTTATTGGCCTTGTCAACATTTGTTCCCCCAGGATGAGGCACCACCTTCAGTTGGCAAAACAATGATAGCAGATGATCAAACAACAGTCAACAGGCGAAAATATGAACACACATGAGGAGAAACAAATACATGAACCTACAACAAATTAACGAACATGTACAAAGAGGTAAAATGTTTTCGGCGCCATGATCATGTAAAATGCAAGATGCCTTATATTGTTAAAATCGGTGTACACATCTATATGCCACAAAAACATGATATAAGACTGATGCAAAAGATGTAGGATTTGTTGTATTCAACAGATCACTTGACATGTATGAAATACATACTTCTCAACAAATATATACAACAAAGAGGTAACATGACATTTAAAAAAAATCCAGGTGATGACCTTGTAAAATAAAATGTTATATCATTTGCTACAGGGGAAATATCTGCCAACCAAGTTAAAAGCAAAGAACTAACTTAATGGCTGTGATTTGAGAGCACATACATGATCGTTACACTGTGATGCATACATGAGTAGTGAACTTGGTGTATAAATTAGCTACTGAACCTCCAGAAATGAAGACAGTAGTTATTTAAGAGCACATACAGTAGCGTTACACTGCGATGCATATATGATTTAGGGATAAAATTACACTGTGATGCATACATGCCTCGATATATTAAGTTCACCAATATTTCACCAATAATACATGGATAAAATCCTTCCACTTTCTGATTCATGCATAGCACACGTGCAAACCATATCATTTCACTATCTTAATAAGTGTCAATGTAAGCTATTTAACTATCTTAATGCTAAAAACAATTGAAATTATGAAAGTTAGTTGACAATCTATCAAAATAAAGGAGAATAAAATATTCAATTGCGAGCTTTTTGGTTGAATTAGCATAATAACACAATAGCAAACAAAATTTTAGAGAGAGAGAGAGAGAGAGAGAGAGAGAAATTTGATTTTGCATCTGGGCTTTCCTTTTTTAAGCAGAAAAAAGTGATATGATAATTTATCTCATCAGTCAAGCATTACAAATTGATGCAAACGTTAAGAACTATACTTTTACTTAAAGTCCCCGCAAAAATAAATTGAAAAAAATTACATCTGATTTAAGTATGGTTCAGGGAGACTCAACAAACAAAAAAAGCACAAAAGATTTGTTAATTGTTACCTTGAGATAGAAATTGAGGGCGACGGAGGGATGATATCGTATGTCGTGTTCCCGCTCCCCCTCCAGAGAGATATGACCCCATCCTCCCTCATCGTCCTTGCGATGCAGCCATATAGGAATTTTAACAAACAGTTTGTGGCCTATATCAAATTATTACCAATTTCAAAAATTAAAAATCTTCGACCTTCTTTCTGGATGCCCAGCAAATCCATCGACGTCCCTAGCGTAGGGTTCTCTTGATTCTTGACAAATTCATGGGAATTTTTCCGATCAAGAAGCAAATCCTTAACCATTGAAAACAGCAAAGGAAGATCATCATGATGCTAGGCGGAATAAATCTAAATAATTTCTCCAAAAAACACAGTTAAAGTATACTCACCATGATGCCAGGTGGCCTGTACCAAATCATCAGCCTTCTGTTTGGACACCCCAGCACATCTTCAGTGCCTTCCTCAAAGATACAGCAAACAAAATCTGTTTGAACCAATCATTTACCCCTTGAATCCTGAATCAAAAGAACCAAAAGAATCAAAAGTATGAATTTGCATATTTAGCAACTAAAAATGAACCAACACCATGACACACAATATAAGCTATCAAAAACATATCTTAAGAGTCGGACCTTTACTTTATCAAAATATTATAATCAAAGCATATAACTGCAAAAAACAACTTCAGGCAAAAATACTGAATTTTGCATCAAAACAGAACAAAAGCTTCCTCAATTCGTTATTTATTCTATTTATGATTTTTAGAGGGTAGAAAACAAACTGCAATCACAATCTAATGAGGGAAATACCAAAGTTCTGTAGGTTCACAAATTCATTTATCCTTGATCAATATTCTGGACGGATGATGAATATTGAAAAATTGGCCATGTTTTGAGCAAGTACCTTGTTCCTTCCCTTTCTCAAATTGATGTAATCGTTTGAAGAAGCCGGTCTTGCTTCATTTTGAATGGAGATTATCGATTCCCAGGAGCTCGCATCGCCAAGTTCATGCCCTTCAGCATTGCTAGGTTGAGTCCAGAATGACCCAACATGAAGAGTTTGTTCATTGGAACAAATTTGCTTTTGTGGATCATAGAGTCTGAAACTCGCTGCATTAATCAAACAAAGATATATTTAGCACTTGTGAGTTATGGACTTCTACAATATTTCATTTCACACCTATTTTTTGAAAGAAAAGTTGTGTAATCAAAATGTGTGAATATTTTCAAAGAAGAAGAAGAGAGAATCAATTCCATTACCTAAATCAGTGTGCATTGCATCCGTTGTTGTATTATAATCCACAACATGTGCATTCATGTGTGCATCATGCACATGTTCATCAGAACACATTTGCATATGTGAATTATTCATTTAGGGCCATGCTGTAATCAAACAAAAATTTACCTTAGTTCTACGTGACATAATTAACTTATTTCAATGTTTATAGTCGGTCTCTACTACAACAATTGAATGGGGGATTTTTACTCATCTGACATGCTACATTTGCTATTTAGCCATACTTTAATTGTCATGAGATAATTCTGATTTCTTGGTGTTTACATATGATTTTTCGTTGAATTTCTTGGCAGCAATTAGGATTTTTCGTTAAATTTCTTGGCATCAATTAATGAGTCTTCTTGACAACTATATGGCAATAATAAGGTTCTGCAGTTTTCCTAATATGTCATATTACTCTGCTGCAAAATCTTTACATGGCTGAAAACTTTTGTACTGCCCAATGCTCTTGCAGTGCAAGAAGAATCCTGGAATGCATATCCAATACACAAAACAGGATTATGCAACAAATCTGTTGATTATAGAGTTTATATGATACAACTATTTAATCCGCAAGTCATACCAGCAAGTACTGAGTAGGAGATAAATGCGGGGAAAATTCAGTATAATGAGAGATTTATGACTAAAAGGGTAGTATTTGAAGAAGAAAGTGTAAAACAATGTATTCTTGATGTTATTATGATATCAATAATGCAAAAGCAAAATGGCTAGGCTCCATCCGTGCTCTTCTCTGTTTGCTTTATGTCAATTTCAACTTCGTTACCAATCCACCCCTGGTCAGTTGCCATCTCGAATGAACTCATTGTGAGTATTCAAGAGCGTTACGGTTAGGTTCTAATTTTGCTGTTGTTCATAAGCAATTGGTCTTATATCAGTCTTGGTTCTGGTTTGGACCCATAAGAGTTACATGGATAGTTTGGTAATCATAAGTTTGTGTACGGATTGGGGGTCCCAATACACAGTCACTAAATGTATGAATATAAAGAATATCTTGGATCGTATAGCTAAGGAGGATAAGAGGCATACATGCTAAACTCTGCCATCTCCAAGCTGTAAATAACCATACAGTACATCTTTCTTTTAAAAAAGAACAAAAATAATGCACAATATACCCTTAATCACCACCCCACCAAATGTAGCAAACCCAAATTGCAAACACCTTAGATAATCCAAATCCATTTTACTCAAATTTTAAAAAATATGAACTTCAAATTTCAAAATAGTCCATAATTTGATCCTACCACAAAAGTAACTTGCTAAGCGTTGTATAAGCCAAAACATTGGAAAAGGATAGTTCAGAAGGATCTAGTTGGTTTTGAAGTTTATTTTTCTTTACTGCAGTTTTAGTTATATGATTTAAGTACAAAATATAATATGGATGCTTATTTGGTTGTTTCCATGGTTTAGTCAACTTCAGTATCGACAAAGGCCGCTTGCAGTATGTAAAATCCTCATATTGAATTTTTCTTAACTCTAAATGATGCAAGCAAACCAGAAACACTCCTCATTTCTCCTCATCTCCCTTCCTCTTCCCCTTCTCCTCATAACCTACCACTAACTCTTTTGTTTTTCATGATCGGCATTTATTAGGAAGTAACTCCATATTGTATTCAAACATGTCATAAATTTAATAAAATAGATTTTAGTTCTTAGAAATAGCTTTCTGCACTTAAGTCGCTTGAATTCAAACAGGAAAAAGGGGTTAATTGGCTATAGATTGAAATTTAGAAAAATACGGTTATCTAACCTTAAAAGTTTGGTCATCATACCTCCAAATTTTTGAGGTAACTCACTTCAAATTAGATTTTTAGAGGAAACATTATTTGGAAAATATGTTGGAGCTTCAATACCTCCAAAATTTTGGAATAAAAGTGGTTTTGATGAAAATCCAACTAACCAGAGGTTTTCTCTACCTCCATTTTTTTGATGTAAGGGGTTGCAAAAGGAAGATAGCAACTCCCTTGCCTCCACTTAAAGGATACCTCCAGGTATCTAACCTAAGTTCCCAAGCATGGACTTACTTCTTAGCTTCTCTTGGCCTTTTCAATAGAACCAGGCAGTTCTTCTTCCTCTTCTTCTTCTCATCTTAATCCACATTGAAGTAACTCTCCTTTTTATCCATAGGAAGCTAAATTTAGTTACTGTTACATGTTTGCAAACTACAATTTTAAACCTATAGCTACAAATCCCATCTTCAGAGACCATAAGAATTCATTCATTCATGACACATCGACCAAAATCCAGCGTCCATTACATTAGAATCTAAAAAATTATAAAAAATTCTCCCATGAAATCTATTGTTGTTTATATGATTTATGTTCAATGGTGCTGACATTTTTGGGTACCCAAAAACTTCTACAGGGGATCGATTATGGATTGATTCAAAAAGGTAAAAGAGTGATGTTACTTAACTGGAAAGACCATGTTACGGTCTGAACCATAGAAATGATACTCAGCTCCCAAGTCAAATAAAGCCATGTCTCCGTCTATTTGCATCTGCAAAGATATGTAACCGTAAGTTACAAACCTAAGGAGCTCAACGTCCAGAACTAAATAGTAATATAGTTATCTAACTGATTGTTATGGTTAAACCTAAATGGCTGAATTTCCATGTTTCATCCTTCCAAAGGAAAAAAGGGGAAGGTATATAAGTTAAAATTTGGTACAGAACAATAACCAAAATAGTCTGTACGGTATTCTTTTAGTGAGTTTTTCTTCATAAACTTGCACCAAATGTAAATGATTCTTTTTAGACCTCCGTTTTAACATTTTCCAATACCAAATTCTGATAATAAATATAAATTCATCAAGCACTATCCACATGAGAATTGATGTTCTCAACAAAGTTAAACAAAAAGAACTATGGTGGAGTTAGGGGGTATGCACTGCAACATGAAATAAAAGCAGAAGATAGTTGTAATAATGATAGCAATGATAATAAAGAACTACTGGGGCGTTAGGGGAGAAATACACTGCAACAGGGTGATGCAAGATGTCATTTTGCGTTTGAATAGAACCAATTTTAATATCAAGAGTTGCATTAGATGTTTTAGTTCATTACCATTGTCAGTATCCCATGTTGCATTTTAGCATCGTCGTCTTTACGTAAATGGGATGGACAGGAAGAGCAGCCCCTTCATTGAGCTCGATCCATCTTCTAGAAAGCTTTGATCGCATCCCTAAACCTGAGAACAATCTGATATCATTCTTAGATGAAACATGAATAAACAAATTATGTCAAAGGATAAAATTTCTAACTAATTTTAATAAATAACCAATAAAAATTAAGCATGTTAAGGAAAATGGGCCAAACTTCAAACTAAAAGAGGAAATTTTCAGATAAAAAACAATCCCAAATTCAGATTACCTTACACCCATCAATCCCAAACTGAAAAAACTTGATCCCATTAGCCCTCAAGAACTCAAGATTAGCTTCCGAGTATGGCTCTGGACAAAGACACCTAATATATATAAATAACCAAATCCAATCAAAAATATCCAAAAATTCAACACATAATCAAACTAAAAAACAAAACCAATATTTAAAAAAATAAATAAAATGGTTACAAAATGGAACGAATCTTGAAGCTCTGCATGAAGTTAAATTTGGCAGTATCAGAGAACCCCGAGCAAAATATACCATTTCCAACCATGGAGAAATTGAGCAGAGGACCGAACATCCCTCATAATAGATACTTACATTATATATTAAATGATTTCATATACCGCGAGAATTCTTAAGTTCAAATCACAACAATAACAATGTGTGTTAAAAGAAAATAGCTATGGATTAAATGTGAAAAGGTGCATCTTTTTGTAATAATGCAGTGGTGAGGTGCGCTTTTATTTCTTTACCAAACTATATGCCCGCCATCTCAAAATCACCCAAAGTTGAGAAGTTGTCAGTTGCATTCATTATAATGATCTCAACGATCTCCTATTTCTGGTTATTTTTGTTTCGCAATGTTATGGTACCATAGCCGAGAATAACATAGAGAAATCACAGTAAAAACTTTATACAAAATGAGATCACAACGTACTTCTGAAACAAATAATATTATAAAGCCATATAGTTCTTGATAGCAGACCAAGGAAAACTTCTACTTTTCCTTTCCATTTTTTTCTTGAATTTCTTGCTTTCATTCTAACAATTGATACCCAGAAACAGAACATTAATATATGTGTGCAACTTTTGCTAGTGTTTACTTCCAGAATCGTCGATATCATTATGTTTTATGGAACTTCCTATAATATTGTAGTAACCAATATCAGATTGTAGGTAGCGAATAATATTAAGACGACACATGACTAATTTTAAACCATGAAATATTATAAATATCCTCTTCATATGTAATTTCTCATTGAGGAGCCTCTATTTAGAGTGTGTTTTCCATTCCAACAAAGTGAAACTTACTGGACATATTTTTCCATAAATATAGCACCAATGCATGCATTAAAGCAGTAACTTTATTTGTATTCAGAGGCATTTACTCAAAAAAGCTTACTACTTGCAATTATGGAAGTGTTAAGAAGGTTCTGTTGGTTCTTCTTTCTTTTCATATTGCAGTTAAACATGATTCATATGAATTACCTCAAGGATGTATCTGGAACATCATATATGATCCCCCGGGTCAATACCTACACTCGGACCAACTTGATACTCCCACTGCAAAAACACGAAGATTAAATTGTCGACACAAATACAATGAAAAGGAGGTACAAAAGGAATGCAAAAAATAAGTTTGTATTGATTACGATACTTTTTGAAGATGACAATTATTCGACCAGGCATAGCCTCCCCATTGGTACCACTGATAATGATTCTGACGTACATACATGCCTTATAATGAGCATCCGATATATCACGGCAAAATGACTTGTCATCCCCTACTGCACAATAGTAGGGTCCCTGAAAGTTTCAGATAACTCAAACACATAAATGCCAAAGTGGTTGTCACTCTTTGAGGCAGAACTAAATATTCAATCATGATTTAGAAGTAGAATTTCAATGAAATTATCCATTACTTTATGGCTAGCAAGTGCTTATTTTAAATTATCTAATATGAGAATAATCAGTTGACTAAATGATAGCAACGCCAACAGCAAAAACACAGCTCTTTAGCTCCAGCATCTTACAATTTACATCAAACCTAAATTCTCAACTTTCTGACATAAATTAGATGACATTCTTCTTTCCAAATTCTAAATTCATGATAGATGATCTGTTTGTAACAAAGAAGTAAAATAAGACTTTAATTACCTGTAGACCAGGGTATCCTCCAACAGGCCTCCCTAAAAGAGGCCACTTCACATCTTTCTGGAGTGGGGTATATTTCTGCTCAATTTCAAACCGATAAAGACTGGTTAATGTTTGGAAGTAAGCATTATTGGTTGTTCCAGTGTTGTGCAATATTTTATCAAAATGTTCCATTCATCACTGTCTAAAATGCAAGTAATAGAGAATTCATAGAATAATGAATCATGATCAATTAAAGTGATATTCACACAAATCATAAGTTCCACCATGTTTATACTTCTGTAAGTTGACAGCAAAGGAAATTTTACAACTGTACAGTATAACTTTATTGATATTGAACGCAAGGAAACATTGTTGATTTCAAATTCATGAAAACCCTTTTAAAATTTTTTTATATGATATGGATCCTAATCAATTAAATAGGTAGTGAAATACAACTGAAGAAGTTACATCAGTCTTGCATTCATAAGTCTAAATTTTTTTCGTAAAATGAATTAAAGAAGCAATCACAGTGTATAACATAAAAGATCAGCAAGCCTTGAAATCCTGGAGTATGCAATATGTCATTGAGCTCTAAACAAACCTCGATGGAGAAAGTTAGCAAAGATATAATGGTGGTTTATTTAACTGAGGACACAACACTAACAGAGCTAAACAAAAGAAACGATTCATGCGCCAACCACAAGAATTTGGAATAAACCCTTTGTTATTGTTGCTATTACATTCTTTCTTCGGATAAGGAAAACTGCAGCAATTTTCCATGCATTTTATGGACAATGAGACATATAGAGTATTTCAGGCGTCTCTCTTGCATGAATTGAAGCAATAAAATGAGAAATCTATCACGTGCTAATATAATAAAAGTGACCATTAGCAAAACTGGATGGAGAAAAAATAGTCCTATAGTCAACCCAAATATCATGACAGAGATTTATTTAGCTTCATTTAGAAATCAGTCCTACTAATCTTGAACAACACAATTCCAGGTAGACAACCAAATGAAGCATGGCAAACCACACGTCAAATAAAACAGTCAAAATTAAAGAAATACATAATGAAATATATATGATCTGAACCTTAGGATAATGTTGATGATCCGAACAATAATAATACATCCATCCATGTTTGAACAACCAATTTATACTGACCTTGCTTCGGATTATTGCTACTGCTTCTTTCATTGTGTATATCCTAAAGCAGATGGATCCCCCTTAGTTCGAAGGAAATCACGTTCAACGACATTCTCTACGTTATACTGATTGGAATCAAGCTTGGTGCCTACATAATTGAAGGGCAAAACTAACATCAAACTATATTATAGAACTTTGCCAAATAAGTATACATTTAAAACAGAACGAATAGATCAGCATAGCATGAAAAAGAAGCACCAGCCCAAAAAAGAATAATTCTGGTTTTGAAAAGTTGTGCTGGAATCACCACCTAATTTCAATTCTAACAATATTGAAATGAACTGAGTGATGAACCAAAACAACCAAGTAACCGACTGCTATGTTATGCTAATATGACATATATGAATATATTAACAACGCTGCTCGTAAATCAGGAATCATGTTATATATGTTATACTGCATAACAACCCAAAATTTAAACCAAATTCTAAACAAATTTGCAAACTCACCTTTCAAAACAGCTGTTTCGCACTCCAGATAGCCCCCATATCTTCAATTCACTGCACAAATTCCCGGAATCAAAAAGGCCCGAGCTTTCATGCCCTAAAGACAGAGATAAAGGTAAATTGAGCTCGCAAGGTCAAATTGGGCGATGGCAAGAGTAAACGGGACAGAATATGTATGGCTTGCATCTATGTCTTAAAATGAAAATGAAACGGAGAATCCAAGCAGCACCATTCACTGAACTAACTCCTGGGCAATATAAATGCTGAATAGAGTTGAATGTAATTTCCTACAAAATTTATCATCATTCATGTTCTTTTAAATCTCTTTTGTTAGTCAATGAGATTTTTGAAATTTATCATCATCCATGTAATTAACAGATTTTGCCCGTGAACCTGAAAAGTCTGAGACAATTTTGAGAAATTTCAAACTATTTCCCTGTAGCAAGTTTCAACATGGGAGTTCTTTGTCTAATAGAAACTACTTAACATTAGAACATTACAACAATCACACCTTCTAAGTTTGCAAAGGCACCTTAAATCATTTACATAATTACAATTACTTTTCACCAATTCCAGCACTACAAATTCAAACAAAGCAAACAATTTACACCAATTACAGCACTTGCATTACTTACATAATTCTACACTTTACATGTCACAACTGCAACAATACATGAATCTTAATATTTAAATTTTTTTCACATTTTAAAAACGTATACATGTTACGCCATTATCCTTCTTTCTCATGGATTCATCACCATTTCATCCGTGATGGTGACGAAATGCATAGCTGAATTTAAAAATGTTAAAAATGCTAAAAATGCATAGATGAATTTGGGGTTGGGGGGGGGGGGCTATGTACTTTGAACCTCAAAACATTAGGAAATATTTTCATCATTTTATCTAAGCAAACCCCTATAAATGAGAAGGTAGCAGTTTTAAAATTAGAGTTTTGACCAAACCAAATACTCATTGCGAATCCCAAATTCATCTCCAGTAAAAAAAACAAAAACATCCAATGATAAAGTTACTTACAAAGAGAAGAAACCCTAAGATTTCAATTCGGGTAGAATAAACCCTAGGATGAAGAGGGTGTGGGCTCGAGATGAAATCGCCTTCAACAAAGAGCGGAGAGAAGAACTTAGATTCCTGAGCTCGAACAAAGAGGGTGTGAGCTCGAGAAGAACTGAGATTCCTGAGCGGAGAGGAAAAAATTTTTCCCCAAAATTTTGAGGTTGCCCCCCAACGTGATCTGAGCTTCCCCCCCAAAATATCTACTCCCAACGTGCCTGGGAAACCGTGATGTAGAAAGTGATTTCAAATTTTTTTAGAACGTGACCTGCGGGACCTTTCAAATTTTTAAGGTGACCTTTCAAATTCAAATTTCTCTCAAGCACATGCCTGCGGGGACCACTCGCATACGTGGCTAAATCCTAGCCCTTCCCAAAGTAAATCTAGGCCGTTCTTAATGACTGGGACAAACAAACTTATGACTGGACTTATGACTGGGACAAAATTCAAAAAAGGTCCTCTTTTATAGAATAGATATATATATATATATATATATATATATATATGCTCATTCTATACTTATACCTATCATAGACAGTCAAATACATACACATACTTCATTCATTCATATAGTCACGTACATCCCTTATATAACTATCACTCATTTATCACATAACCATGGTACTGATACATACATAAAAAATAGTTTACACTAGCAAATACAATCATAGTACTTCACGTATAGATAACTACTTATGAACAAACAATATGGATATACTACTCCCTATATATCCTAGTGTACATTCAACACCAAACATATCAACACATGTAATCACACCATACAATATTAAATCATGTTTACTATATCTAATATACATTCAACCCTACTATAAATACACACATATATAGTTATTCAAATACACGCAGATACTTCATCATATATGCACATCACATACAATCCCATAACTATATTCAAGACACAACACACATATCATAGTCGCAAACACCTATATCTAAGCACATACTTACTCGTGCATGGTGCACACCCACACACGCTAATATACTCTTCATATATGCTACTCATACCACTATATACTTAGCACATTCTACACACCTAGTTAGCTAGCACATATACATTTAAACATGTAAGTCCTTCATAAAGAACTATACTACGAATCCAACACATATATCTATATATTGGTATAGCCACCCACAACCAAGTGTGTAATGTAACCATGCATAACCAAACCTATCACTATAACACATCATCCATTACTATGTTCACAGCACTAAACACAAACCCCAGACAAATATAACAATATACTTAGAGTATACCCACTCAAGCATGAGTGGGACTCAAAGACTCACACAAGAACCAGATTACTTTATATTCATAGCACGATATTCATACATATGCCAACACACCACTCTCATACACACACACCAACGTAATCATATTACTCATCATAC
>JAULAV010008047.1:0-41850 GCA_030789695.1 Scilla litardierei | reverse complement strand
ATATCAACACATGTAATCACACCATACAATATTAAATCATGTTTGATATATCTAATATACATTCACGCCTAATATAAATACACACATATATAGTTATCAAATACACGTAGATACTTCATCATATATCCATATCACATACAATCCTCTAACTATATTCAAGACACAACACACATACTATAGTCGCAAACACTTATATCTAAGCACATACTTACGCGTGCATGGTGCACACCCACACACGCTAATATACTCTTCATACATGCTACTCATACCACTATATACTTAGCACATTCTACACACCTAGTTAGCTAGCACATATACATTTAAACATGTAAGTCCTTCGTAAAGAACTATACTACGAATCCAACACCTATATCTATATAATGGTATAGCCACCCACAACCATGTGCGTAACGTAATCAAGCATAACCAAACCTATCACTACACACATCATCCATTACTATGTTCATAGCACTAAACACAAACCCCAGACAAATATAACAAAATTAGATAAAAAATCATAGCATTTAATAAATCAATCGTTACCTTCCAGAAAATACAGAAAATATCTCTGATGAAAGAAAAATCCGCAAAAAATTTCCGTTGGAACTGGGAAACATGCATCTTCTAGTGAAAAATAAGAGAAGACAAAATGTAGGCTACAAAATCATATCATTTAATAAAAAGATCAATATCTACAATAAAATGTAGAAAATAGATTCAAGTTCAGAAAGATCCGCAAAAATTTCCGTTTGAACAGTGAGATCGCCATCATCAATTGAAAAATAAGAAAAGACAAAATTGGGCTAGAAAAATCATGGCATTTAATAAAAATATACATATCTTATAAAAAATGTTGAAAATAGTCCCGAGCTCAGAAATATCGAGCAAAATATGCATTGGAACAGGGATATTGCCATCCTCAACTTAAAAATAAGAGAAGATAAAATTAGGCTACAAAAATCATATAATGTAATAAAAAGATTCATATCTTCCAAAAAATATAGAAAATAATCTCGAGCTCAGAAAAATCCGCAAAAAATGTCCGTTGGAACCGGGAGATCCTAATCTTCAACTTGAAAAAAAGAGAAGCCAAAATTAAGCCAAAATATAATATTATTTAATAAAACAATCCATATCTTCCAAAAATGTGGAACATAGGCCACAGCTCGGTAAAATCCGAAAAACTGTCCATTTAAACCGGGAGATCGTCATCTTCAACCGAAAAATTAGAAAAGACAAAATTAGGCCAAAAATCATATCACGTTATAAAAAGATCTATACCTTTCAAAAATGTATAAATTACGACTAAGCTAAAAAAACCGGAAAAATGTCTGTGGGAACCGAGTGATCGCCTAAAAAAAGTGAAAACAAAATTAGGCCCAAAAAATTATATCATTTAATAAAACGATCCATATCTTCTAGAAAGTGCGCAAAAATTACTCGGAGGTCAAAGAAATCCACAGAAATATCTTCCAAAATGTGGAAAATAGCCCAGAGCTCAGACAAATCTGCAGAAATGTCGGTTGGAACCAGGCGATCGACATCTTCAAAGGAAAATAAGCGAAGAAAGAATTAGAACCTAAAAAATCATATCATTAAATATATATACCCATATCTTCCATAAAATGTAGAAAATAACACCAAGCTCAAAAAAATCGCCAAAATGTCCATAAGAACTGGGAGATCGCCATATACAATTGAAAAAAAATAAGAGAAGACAAAATTATGCCATAAAATCATATCATTTAATATAAAGATCCATAGCTTACAGAAAATTTAGAAAATAGCACAGATAATACAAAAACCCGCAAAAATGGCCGTTGGAACCGGGAGATCGCCATCATCAACAAAAAATCTAAGAGAAAACAAAATTAGACAAAAAATCATAGCATTTAATAAAACAATCGTCAACTTCCAGAAAATACAGAAAATAGCTCCGAGGAAAGAAAATCCGCAAAAATTTCCGTTGGAACCGGGAAACATGCATCTCCTAGTGAAAAATAAGCGAGGAAAAATGTAGGCTATAAAAATCATATCATTTAATAAAAAGATCCATCTCTACAATAAAATGTTGAAAATAGATTCAAGTTCAAAAAAAATCCGCAAAATTTTTTGTTTGAACAGGGAGATCGCTATTATCAATTGAAAAATAAGAAAAGACAAATTTATGCTAGAAAAATCATATCATTTAATAAAAATATACATATCTTACATACAATGTTGAAAATAGTCCCCGAGCTCAGAAATATCGGGCAAAATATCCGTTAGAACAGGGATATTGTCATCTTCAACCTAAAATAAAAGAAGGCTACAAAAATCATATAATGTAATAGAAAGATTCAAATCTTCCAGAAAATGTAGAAAATAATCCCGAGCTCAGAAAAATCTGTAAAAAATGTCTGTTGGAACAGGGAGATCGTAATCTTCGACTGGAAAAAAACAGAAGCCAAAATATCATTTTATTTAATAAAACGATCCATATCTTCCAAAAATGTGGAACATAGGCCAGAGCTCAATAAAATCCGGAAAATTGTCCGTTTAAACTGGGAGATCGTCATCTACAACCGAAAATTAGAGAAGCCAAAATTAGGCAAAAAAATTATATCATTTGATAAAAAGATCTATACTGTTCAAGAACAGAAAAACCAAAAAAAACGTCCATGGGAACAGGGTGATCGCATAAAATAAGAGAAAACAAAATTAGGCCCAAAAATCTTATCATGTAATAAAACGATCCGTATCTTCTAGAAAGTGCGCAAAATAGCTCAGAGGTCAAAAAATCCGTAGAAATATCTTCTAGAAAATGTGGAAAATAGCCCAGAGCTCAGAAAAGTCTGTAGAAATGTCGGTTGGAACCATGAGATCGACATCTTCAATTGAAAATAAGAGAAGACAAAATTAGGACAAAAAATCATATCATTTAACCAAACGATTCAAATTTTTGAAAAAATGTGGAAAATAGCTTCGTGCTCAAACAAATCCGAATAAATGTCCATTGGAATCGGGAGATCGCGATATTCAACGGAAAAATAAGAGAAGTCAAAATTAGGCTACAAAAATCATATCATTTAACAAAAAGATCCATATCTTCAAGAAAATTAGGCCTAAAATCATAATATTTAATAATAATTCATATCTTCCAGAAAATGTGAAAAAGGTTCAAATCAGAAAAATCCGCAAAAATGTCCGTCGGAACCGGGAGATCGCCATCTTCAACAGAAAAATAAGAGAAGACAAACTTAGCTATAAAAATCATATCATTTAATAAAAAGGTACATATCTTCCATAAAATGTAGAAAATAGCCATGAGCTCAGAAAAGCCACAAAAATGTCTGTTGGAACCGGCTGATAGCCATCTTCAACTGAAAATTAAGAGAAGACAAACTTAGGTTATAAAAACATATTATTTAATAAAATAGCCATAAATTCCATAAAATATAGAAAATAGCTCGAAGCTAAGAAAAATCTGCAAAAAATGTCTGTTGGAGCCGAGAGATCACCATCTTCAACTTAAAAAGAAGAATAGATAAAATTAGGCCAAAAAATCATATTATTTAATAAAAAGATACATATCTTTCATAAATGTAGAAAATAGCACTGAGCTCAGAATAATCCATAAAAAATATCCGTTGGAACCAGCCATCTTCAACTGAAAAAAGAGAAGACAAAATTAGGCCAAAAATCATATCTTTTAATCAAAGGATACATATCTTACAAAAAATGTTGAAAATAGTCACAAGCTAAGAAAAGTCCGCAAAAATGTCCGTTGGACCCGGTAGATCGCCATCATCACCTGAAAAATAAGAGAAGAAAAATGTAGGCTATAAAATCATCTCTTTTAATAAAAATATGATATCTTCCATAAAATGTAGAAAATAGCACCGAACTCAGAAAAACATCCAAAAAATATCAGTTGGAACCCGGAGATCACCATCTTCAATTGAAAAATAAGAGAGGCAAAATTTGGACAAAAATTGAATCATTTAATATAAAGATGCATATCTTATTGAAATTTAGAAAATAGCCCCGAGGTCAGAATAATCCGAACAAATGTAAAATGGAACCGGGAGATCGCCATCTTCCACGAAAAAAGGAGAACAGAAAATTAGGCCAAAAAATCATATCATCTAATAAAAATATCTATATCATCCAGAAAAGGTAGAAAAATAGCCTTAGCTAAGAAAAATATGCAAAATTGTCCTTTGGAACTTGTACACACCCATCTTCAACTGAAAAAAGTAAGAGAAGAAAAATATAGTCAATAAAAACATATCATTTAATAAAAAGATTCTCATCTTTCATAAAATATAGGAAATAGCACCGAGTTCATAAAAATTTGTAAAAACTTTAGTTGGAACTGGTAGATCACCATCTTCAACTGAAAAACAAGAGAAGACAAAATTAGACCTAAATCATATCATTTAATAAAAATATCCATATATTCTTGAAAATTTAGAAAATAGCGTCGAGGTAAGAATAATACGCAAAAACGTCCATTGGAACCGGAGAATCTTCAACCGAAAAATAATAGAAAACAAAATTGGGTCAAAAATCATATCATTTAATAAAAAGACCCATAATTTCCTGAAAATGTAGAAAAATAGACCTGAACTCAGAAAAATCTACAAAAATGTCCTTTGGAACCGGGAAATCGCTATCTTCACTGAAAAATAAGAGATTACAAAATTTGGTTGTAAAAATCATATCATTTATTATAAATATTCATATCAAACAGAAAATGTAGAAAATAGCCCAGAGCTCAAAAAATCTGTACAAATGTCTGTTAGAACCAGGAGATCGCCATCTTCAACTTAAAAAGAGAAGACTTAATTAGGCTAAAAACCCATATCAATTCACAAAAGTTCCATATCTTCCAGAAAATGTAGAAAAATAGCCCCAAGTTAAGAAAAATCTACAAAAATGGAACCGGGATATCGCCATCTTCAACTGAAAAAATTATGAGAAGACCAACATAGGCTATAAAAATTAAATAATTTAATAAAAAGTTCTATATCTTCCATAAAATGTAGAAAATAGCACCGAGCTCAAAACATTTGCAAAAATGCCCGTTGGAACCTGTAGATCACCATCTTTAATTGAAAAAATTATGAGAAGACAAAATTGGGCTATAAAAATCATATCGTTTAATAGAAAGATATATATCTTACTAAAAATGTGGAAATTAGCCCGGAGCTCAGAAAATCTGCAAAAATGTTTGTTGGAACCGACAGATCGTAATCCTCATCTGAAAAAGAAGAGAAGACAAAAAAGAACCAAAAATCATATTATTTAATAAAAATATTCATATCTTCAAAAAATTTTGGAAAATATGCTCAAGGTTAGAAAAATATGCAAAAATGTCTGTTGAAATCGGGAGATCGCCATCTTCAACTGAAAAATAAGAAAAGAGGAACTTAGGCTAAAAATCATACCATTTAATAAAAAGATCCATATCTTCAATTAACTGTACAAAATAGCTCAGTGCTCAGAAAAATCCGCAAAAATCTCCGTTAGAGCCGAGAGAGTGCCATCTTCAATTGAAAAATAAGAGAAGATAAACTAAAAAATAAGAAAATAGCTCCGAGGATAAAATGCAGAAAAAAGCTCCGAGCTCAAAAAAATCCACAAAAATGTCCGTCGGAACAGGGAGATCCCATCTTCAATTTAAAAATAATTGAAGACAACCTTGAGCAATAAAAATCATATCATTTAATAAAAAGATCCATATCTACCATAGAATAAAGAAAATAGCACCGAGCTCATAAAATCCGAAAAAATGTTCGTTGGAACCGGGAGTTGTTATGTTCAACTAAAAAATGAGAGAAGACAAAATTTGGCAATAAAAATCATATCATTTAATATAAATATACTTACTTTCCATAAAATGTTGAAAATAGCCCCGAGCTCAGAAAAATCCGCAAAAATATCTGTCGGCGCCGGGAGATCGCTAAATGTAACAAAAAAGTCAAAATTCAACCAAAAAAATGACACCATTTAATAAAACGGGCTATATCTTCCAGATAATGTTGAAAATTGCCTAGAGCTCGGAAAAATCTGCAAAAATATCCGTTGGAACCGAGAGATCGCCATCATCAACAGAAAAAATATTTAAGAAGATGAAATTCGGCCAAAAATCATATCATTAATAAAACGATTGATGTCTTTAAAAAAATACAGAAAATAGCCTCGAGGTCAAAAAATTCGTAAAAATTCTGTGAGACTGCCGTCTTCAAGTGAAAAATAAAACATAGAAAATATCCTCGAGGTCAGAAATATCCGCAAAAATTTCTGTTGGAACTGAGAGACCACCATCTTCAATTGAAAAATAAAGGAAGACAAAATTAGGATTGAAAAATCATATCATTTAATAAAATATCAGTATCTTATAGGAAATGTAGAAACCAGTCCAGAGCTTAGAAATATATACAAAAATTTCTGTTGGAACCGGGATATTGCCATCTTCAACTAAAAAAATAAGACAAGACAAAAGTAGCCTACAAAAATCATATAATGTAATAAAAAGATCCATATCTTCGAGGAAATATAGAAAACAGTCCCGAGCACAGAAAAATCAGCAAAAATTTCCATTGGAACCTGGAGATCGCCATCTTCAACTGGAAAATAAGAGAAGACACATTTATGCTAGAAAAGTCATATCATTTAATAAAAAGATCCATATCTTTCACAAAATGTAGAAAATAGCACCATGCTCAGAAAATGAAACATAAAGATTTTTTAAGTTGAAAATGGCGTTATCCCGGTTATAAAGTACATTTTTATAAATGAAGATGGTGATTTTTTTGGTTTCGAATTTTTGTCTCCTCTTATATTTCAGTTGAAGATGGCAATTTCCCGGTTCCAACAAACATATTTTGGGCTAATTTTGTCTTCTCTGATATCATTTAATAAAATGATCCATATCTTCCAGAAAATGTGGAAAATAGATCGGAGCTCAGAAATTTCCGAAAAAATGTTCCTTGGTATCGGGGGATCGCGAACTTCAATTGGAAAATAAGAGAAGACAAAAAACAGGCCAAAAATCACATCATTTAATAAATGGATACATATCTTCCAGAAAATGTGGAAAATAGCTTGGAGCTCAAAAAAATCAGCAAAAATGTCCTTTGGGACCGAGAGAATGCCATCTTCAACTAAAATATAAGAGAAGACAAAATTAGGCCAAAAAATCATATCATTCCATATAAAGGTCGCCATCTTCAATTGGAAAATAAAAGAAGACAAACTTTGATTATAAAAATCATATCATTTAATAAAAAGATTCATATATTTCATAAAATGTATAAAATAGCCCAAAGCTCAGAAAAATTTGAAAAAATGTCCGTTAGAACTGGGAGATCGCCATCTTCAACTTAAAAATAATAGAAAACAAACTTAAGATATCAAAATCATATCATTTAATAAAAAGAGCATTATCTTCCATAAAATAAAGAAAATAGCACCGAGCTCAGACAATCCGAAAAAACGTTTGTTGGAACCGTGTGATCGCTATATTCAACTGAAAATAAGAGAAGACAAAATTTGGCAATAAAAATCATATCATTTAATATAAAGATTCTTTTTTCCTTAAAATGTAGAAAATATCACCGAGCTTAGAAAAATCTGCAAAAAAATCTGTCGGAACCGAGAGATTGCTAAATTTAACAAAAAAGACAAAATTCATCCAAAAAGTCATATCATTTAATAAAATAGTCGATATCTTCTAGATACTAAAAAAATAGCTCAAAGCTCAAAAAAATCCGCAAAAATATCCGTATGAACCAGAAGATCGTCAACATCAACGAAAAAATATATGAGAAGATAATATTAGGCCAAAAATAATATTATTTAATAAAATGATCGATATCTTCCAGAAAATACAGAAAATAGCCTCGATGTCAAAGAAATTTGCAAGAATTCTGTTGGAACTGGGAGACCGCCATCTTTAAGTGAAAAATAAGAGAAGACAAAATTAGGCTTAAAAATTATATTATTTTATAAAAAGATCAATATCTTCTAAAATTGTAGAAAATAGCCCCAAGTTCAGAAAGATCGGAAAAATGTCTGTTGGAACCGAAAGGTTGCCATACTTAGCTGAAAAATAGGAGTAAACAAAAATAAGCCAAAAAGTCATATCATTTAATAAAAAGAAGTAAAATAGGCTCGATGTCAGAAAAATCGCCTTCTTCAACTAAAAATAAGAGAAGACACAATTAGGCTATAAAAATCATATCATTTAATAAAAAGATTCGTATCCTATAGAAAATGTAAAATACACTCGATCTCTAAAAAATCTGCAAAAATGTCTGTCAGAACCGAGAGGTCTCCATCTTCAACTGAAAAATAAGAGGAGACAAAATTAGGCTATAAAAATAATCTATTTCAATTCAAAAGATCCATATCTTCCTGAAAAAAGTCCTGAGCTCTGGAAGAATACGCAAAAATGTTCGTTGGAACCAGGAGATCACCATCTGCAACAGAAAAAAATAAGAGAATATGAAATTAGGCCAAAAATCCTATCATTTAATAAAAAGATCAATATCTTTCAGAAAGTTTAGGAAATAGCCCCGAGCCCAGAAAAATCAGTAAAAATATTTGTTTGAACCAGGAGATTGCCATCTTCAACTGAAAAATAAGTGAAGAGAAACTTAAGTTATAAAAATCAGATGATTTAATGCAACATCCATATCTTTCAGAAAATGTAGAAAATAGCCTCGAGCTCAGAAAAATCAGCAAAAATATCTGATGGAATCGGGAGATCGCCATCTATAACTGAAAAATAAAAGAAGACAAAATTAGGATTTAAAAATCATATCATTTAATACAAAGATCCATATCTTACAGAAAATTTAAAAAAATTGCGCCGAGCTCAGAAAAATCTGTAAAAAAAGTCTGTTGTAATTGGGAGATCGTCATCTACAACTAAAAAATGAAAGACAAAATTAGACCAAAAAACATATCTTTCCATAAAAAGATCCATATCAAAATAGTCCGGAGCTCTAAGAAGTCCATAAAATGTCCGTTGGAACAGGGAGATCGTCATATTCAATGTAAAAATAAGAGAAGCTAAAATTAGGCTATAAAACTTATCATTTAATATAATGATGCATATCTTACAAAAAATGTAGAAAATAGCCCCGAGCTTAGAAAAATCCGCAAAAAAGTCCGTTGGAACGGGTAGATCACCATCTCCAACCGAAAAAAGAAGAGATGACAAAACTAGGCCAAAAATCATATCATTTAATAAAAAATACATATCTTTCAGAAAATGTAGAAAATAGACTCGAGCTCAGAAATATCCGCAAAAAATGTCCGTTGGAACTGGGAGAACGCCATCCTCAAATGAAAAATAAGTGATAACAAAATTAGGCTATAAAAATCATATTATTGATAAAGATCCAAATCTTGCAGAAAATGTGTAAAATAGTACGTAGCACAAAAAATCCGTAAAAATGTCCGCTGAAACCAAGAGATCGCCTAATTAGGCCAAAAATATATCATTTAATAGAACGATCCATATCTTCCAGAAAATGCAAAAAATAGCCACGAGCTCATAAAAATTCGCAAAAATTTTCGTTTAAACCAGGAGACACCATCTTCAATTGAAAAATAAGTGAAGATAAACTTATACGATAAAAATTATATCATTTAATAAAAAGATTCCTATCTTCAATAAAATTTAAAAATAGCATCGAGCTTGGAAAAAACCGAAAAAATATCTGTTAGAACCGAGAGATCGCCCTCTTCAACAGAAAAATAAGAGAAGACAGAATTAGAACCTAAAAATCATATCATTTAATATATAAACTCATATCTTCCATAAAATGTAGAAAATAGCACCAAGCTCAAATAAATCTGCAAAAAATGTCTGTTGGAACCGTGAGATCTCCATGTTCAACAAAAAAAATAAGAGAAGACAAAATTATGCAATAAAAATTATACCATTTAATATAATGATCAGTAGCTCACAGAAAATGTAGAAAATAACTCGAAGCTCATAACAATCCCCAAAAATGTCCGTTGGAACCGTGAGATCGCTATCTTTAATGAAAAATATATGAGAAGACAACATTAATGTAAAAAATTATATCATTTAATAAAACGATCCATATCTTCCAGAAAATGTAGAAAATAGCCCCGATCTAAGAAAAATAGACAAAATGTCAGTTGGAACAGCGAGATCGCCATCTTCAACTTAATAATAAGAGAAGACAAAATTAGGCCAACGATGATATCATTTAATAAAATGATTCAAATCTTCCAAAAACTACAAAACATATCTCTGAGCTCGGAAAAATCAGCAAAATGTCAATTGGAACCGGGATATCGGAATTTTCAACTTAAAAAATAAGAGAAAACAAAAAAGGCCAAAAAATCATATCATTTAATAAAACTATTCATATCTTCCTGATAATGTAGAAAATAGGCTGGAGCTCAGAAAAATCCGCCAAAATGTCCGATGGAACCCAGAGATCGTCATCTTGAACTGAAAAATAAGATAAGTGAAACTTAGGCTATAAAAATCATAGCATTTAATATAAAGCTCCAATCGTCCAGACAATGTAGAAAATAGCCTTGACCTCAAAAAATTCAGTAAAAATGTCTGTTGGAACAAGGTGATCGCCATCTTCAATAGAAAAATAAGAGAAGAAAAAATTAGGGTATGAAAATCATATCATTTAATATAAAGATACATGTCTTCCAGAAAATGAAGAAAATAGCACTGAACTTAGAAAAATCTGTAAAAATATTCGTTGGAACTGGAAGATCGCACGCTTCAACTTAAAAACAAGAGAAACCAAAATTAGTCCAAAAATCATATCATTTAATAAACGATTCATATCTTCAAGAAAATTTAGATATTAGCTCGAAGCTCAGAAGATTTGCAAATATGTCAATTGGAACTGAGATATCTCCATCAAACTAAGAAAAGACAAAATTATGACAAAAAATCATATCATTTAATAAAAAGATTCATATCTTCCAGAAAGTGTATTAAAATTGCTCCGAGCTCAGAAAAATCCGTCAAAATCTCCGTTGGAATCGGAAAAACGACATATTCAATTGAAAAGCATTAGAAGACAAAATTAGGCCAAAAATCATATCGTTTAATAAAGAAACATATCTTCCAGAAAATGTAGAAACAGCCCCAAACTCATAAAAATCTGCAAAAATTTCCATTGGAACCTGCAGATCGCCATCTTCAACAGGAAAATAAGAAAAGACAAAATTAGACCAAAGTATCATATCATTTAATAAAACAATCCATATCTTCCAAAATATGGAAAATAGGCCAGAGCTCAGAAAAATCTGCAAAAATGTACGTTGGAGCCGGTGATCGCCAACTTCATCTAGAATATGAGAGACGACAAAATTAGGCCAAAAAATCATATCATTTAATAAAATGATTGCCATTTTCAACAGGAAAATAAGAGAAGACAAATTTAGGCTAGAAAAATCATATCAATTAATACAAAGATCAATATCTTCCTAAAATGTAGAAAATAACACTAAGCTCAGAAACTGCTATATACAAATCTTTTCAGTTGAAGATGGCGATATCCCTGTTACAACAGACATTTTTAAAGATGAAGATGGTGTTTTCAATGTTCTGAATTTTTTCTTCTCTTATATTTCAGTTGGAGATGTCGATTTCCCGGTTCCACCAGACATTTTTTTGCCCTAAATTTGTCTTCTCTGATATCATTTAATAAAACAATCTATATTTACCAAAAAAAAAGTGAAAAATAGCCCGGAGCACAGAAAAATCCGCAAAAATATTCGTTGGAACCGAGAAATCGCCATCTTCAACTTACAAATAATAGAATACAAATTTAAACTATAAAAATCATATCATTTAATAAAAAGATCCATTAATTCCTTAAAATAAAGAAAATAGCACAGAGCGCAGAAAATCCACAAAAATGCCTGTTAGAACTGGGAAACCGTCATCTTTAAATAAAATAAAAGAAGACAAGTGTAGGCTATAAAAATCATATCATTTAATAACAAGATTCATATCTCCAATAAAATATAGAAAATAGCCTCGAGTTCAGAAAAATCTGCAAATATTTCTGTTCGAACTGGGAGATCGCCATCATCAAATGAAAAATAAGAGAAGACAAAATTAGGCTAGAAAAATCATATCAATTAATTAAAAGGTCATAATAGTCCCGAGCTCAGAATTATCGTCCAAAATGTTCGTTGCAACCTGGATATCGACATCTTCAACTGAAAAATAAGAGAACAAAATTAGGCTACAAAAATCATATAATGTAATAAAATGTCCATATCTTCCAGAAAATGTAGAAAACAATACCAAGCTCAGAAATATCCGCAAAAATGTGCGTTGGAACTAGGAGATCGCAATCTTCAATTAGAAAATAAAAGAATACAAAATTGGCCAAAATATCATATCATTTAATAAAACGATCCTTATCTTCCAAAAATGTGGAAAATAGGTCGGAGCTCAGAAAAATCCGCAAAAATGTCCTTTGGAACCAGGTGATCACCATCTTCAACTGGAATATAACAGAAGACAAAGGTAGGCTTAAAAGTCATATCATTTAATAAAAAGATCGTCATCTTCAACTGGGAAATAAGTGAAGACTAATTATGGATAGAAAAATCATAACAATTAATAAAAGATCCAACTCTTTTATAAATTGTAAAAAATAGCACCAATCTCAGAAAATGATATATAAAAATCTTTTAACTTGAAGATGGCGATATCCCGATTACAACTGACATTTTATAGATGAAGATGTCGATTTCCATGTACCAAATTATGTCATCTTTTATCTTTCAGTTGAAGATGGTGATTTCCCGTTCCAACAGACATTTTTGGGCCTAATTTTGTTTTCTTTGATATTATTTAATAAAAAGAACCATATATCCAGAAAATATGGAAAATATCCCTAAGCTCATAAAATATCAGCAAAATTGTCCGTTTGAACCAAGAGATCGCCAACTTCAACGGGAAATTAAGAGAAGAAAAAATTAGGCCAAAAAATCATTTCATTTAACAAAACTTTCATTATCTTCTTGAAAATATGGAAAATAGCCCGGAGCTCGGAAAAATCTGCAAAAATTTCCTTTGGGACTGACAGAATGCCATCTTCAACTGAAATATAAGAGAAGACAAAATTAGGCCAAAAAATTATTTCATTAATATAATGATTATTATCAACTGAAAAATAAGAGAAAACAAACTTAGGTTATAAAAATCATATTATTTAGTAAAAAGATCCAAATCTTTCATAAAATGCAGAAAATAGCCCAGAGCTAAGAAAAATCTGCAAAAATGTCCGTTGGAGCCAGGAGATCGCCATCTTCAACTTAAAAATAATAGAAGACAAACTTAAGTTATAAAAATCATATAATTACTTAAAACATATCTTCCATAAAATAAAGAAAATAGCACAGAGCTCAGAAAATCCGCAAAAATGTCCGTTAGAACTGGGAGATTGCTATGGTCAACTGAAAAATAAGAGAAGAGAAAATTAGGTAATAAAAATCATATCATTTAATATAAACATTCTTGTTTTCCATAAAATGTAGAAATATCCCCGAACTCAGAAAAATCTGCAAACATATCCGTCGTAATTGGGAGAGCGCAAAATTTCACGAAAAACAGAGAAGAAAAAATTAGGCCAAAATATCATATCATTTAATAAAACGATCAATATCATCGAGATAATACAGAAAATAGACAAGAGCTCAGAAAAATCCTCATAACTTCCCGAAAATGTAGAAAAATATCCCCAAGCATGGAAAATTCAGCAAAAATGTTTGTTTGGACCGAAGATTGCCATCTTCAACTGAATAATAAAATAATAAAATTTTAGGTTATAAAAATCATATCCTTTAATGTAAACATGCATATTATACAGAAAATGCAGAAAATAGATCGGAGCTCAGAAAAATCTGCAAAAGTGTCCGGAACCTAAAAGATCGCAATATTTAACGGAAAAATAAAAGAAGACAAAATTCATATCATTTAATAAAAAGATGTGTATCTGCCATAAAATGTAGAAAATGGCCCCGAGCTCAAAAAATACGCACAAATGTCCGTTGGAACTAGGAGATCACCATATTCAACTAAAAAAGAGTAGACAAAATTAGGCCAAAAAATCGTATCATTTAATAAAAAGGTTCATGTCTCTCAGAAAATGTATAAAAAAGCCCCAAGCTAAGAACAATCCGCAAAAATGTTGGAACCTGGATATCCCCATCTTCAACTAAAAATAAGAGAAGTTAAATTTGGGATATAAAAATCATGTCATATAATATAAAGATTTTTCTCTTCCCAAAAGTGTAGAAAATAGCATCGAGCTCAAAAAAATCCGTAAAAATGTCCGTTGGAACTGTGTGATCGCCATCTTCAACTGGAAAAATAAGAAAATAGCATCAAGTTCAGAAAAATCTGCTAATATTTCTGTTTGAACCGGGAGATCACCATCATCAATTGAAAAATAAGAGAAGAAAAAATTAGGCTAGAAAAATCATATCATTTAATAAAAAGATCCATATCTCACAGAAAATGTAGAAAATAGTCCCGAGCTTAAAATTATCGGCCAAAATGTCCGTTCAAACCGAGATATCACCATCTTCAACTGAAAAATAAGAGAAGAAAAATTAAGCTACAAAAATCATATAATGTAATAAAAAGATCCATATCATCCAGAAAATGTAGAAAATAATCCCGAGCTCATAAAAATCCGCAAAAATGTCCGTTGGAACTGGGTAATCACAATCTTCAACTGGAAAATAAGAGAAGAAAAAATTAGGCCAAAAAATCATTTCATTTAATAAAACGATCCATATCTTCTAAAAAATGTGGAAAATAGGCCGGAGCTCAGAAAATTCGTAAAAAATATCCTTTGGAACCGAGTGATCACCATCTTCAACTGCAATATAAGAGAAGATAAAATTAGGCCAAAAATCGTAACATTTAATAAAAATATCGCCATGTTCAACCGAAAAATAAGAGAAGACAAATTTCGGACAGAAAAATCATAACAATTAATAAAAAGATCCATACCTTTCATAAATTATATTAAATAGCACCAAGCTCAAAAAATGATACATAAAAATCTTTTCAGTTGAAGATGGCGATATCCTGGTTACAACAGACATTTTTATAGATGAAGATGGCGATTTCCCTGTTCCAAATTTTGTCTTCTCTTATCTTTCAGTTGAAGATGGCGATATACAGGTTCCAACATTCATTTTTCGGCCTAATTTTTTCTTCTTTGATATTATTTAATAAAACGACCAATATATTCCTAAAAATGGAAAATATCCCGGAGCTCAGAAACATCCTCAAAAAATGTTCGTTGGAACCGAGAGATCGCCAACTTCAACTGGAAACTAAGAGAAGACGAAATTCGGCCAAAAAATCATATCATTTAATAAAACATTACATATCTTCCAGAAAATGTTGAAAATAGCCCGGAGCTTAACAAATCTACAAAAATTTCCTCTGGGACTAAGTGAAGGCCATTTTCAACTGAAATATAAGGGAAGACAAAATTAGGCCAAGAAATTATATCATTCAATATAAAGATCGCCATCTTAAACTGGAAAATAAGAAGAAACAAACTTAGGTTATAAAAAACATATTATTTAATAGAAAGATCTAAATCTTCCATAAAATGTAGAAAATATGTCGGAGCTTAGAAAAATCCGAAAAAATGTCTGTTGGCACCGGGAGATCGCCATCTTCAACTTAAAAATAATTGAAGATAAACTTAATCTATAAATATCATATTATTTAATAAAAAGATCCATATCTTTCATAAAATAAAGAAAATAGCATAGAGATGAAAAAATCCACAAAAATGTCCGTTAGAACCGGTGGATTGCTATGTTCAACCGAAAATAAGAGACGATAAATTAGGCAATAAAAATCATATCATTTAATATAAAGATTCTTATTTTCCCCAAAATTGAGAAAATATCCCCGAGCTCAGAAAATCCGCTAAAATATCCATTGGAACCGGGAGAACGCCAAATTTAACGAAAACAGAGAAGACAAAATTAGGCCAAAATATCATATCATTTAATAAAATGATCGATATCTTCCAGGTAATACAGAAAATAGCCCAAAGCTCAAAAAATCTTCAAAAATATCCGTTGAAATTGGTAGAGCGCAAAATTTAACAAAAAAAACAGAGAAGACAATCTCCCGTTTTAGATTGTAAAAACAGAAAATAGCCTTCTCTTATTTTTCAGTTGTAGATGGCGATCTCCCGGTTCCATCGGATATTGTTTGTAGATTTTTCTAAGCTCAGGGTTATTTTCTACATTTTCTAGAAGATATGGATGTTTTATTAAATGATATGATTTTTATAACCTAAGTTTCTTTCTCTTATTTTCGATTGAAGATGGCGATCTCCCGGTTCCAACAGACATTTTTGCATATTTTTCCTAAGCACGGGACTATTTTCTGAATTTTCTAGAAGATTTGGATCTTTTTTTTAAATATATTATTTTTATAGACTAATTTGTCTCCTCTTATTTTTCAGTTAAAGATGGCGACCTCCCGGTTCCAAGGACATTTTGAAGATTTTTCTAAGATTGAGTGTATTTTTACATTTTCTATAGGATATGGATCTTTTATTAAATGTTATGATTTTTATAGCCTAATTTTGTCTTATCTTATTTTTCAGTTGAAGATGGCGATCTCCCGGTCTCAAAGGACACAGTTGCAGATTTTTCTGACCTCGGGCCTATTCTGCTTTCTATGGAACATAAATATCTTTTTATTAAATGATATGAGTTTTGGTTTAATTTTGTCTACGCTTATTTTTCAGTTGAATATGGCGATCTTTCGGTTCCAACAAACATTTTTGTGGATTTTTCTATGCTTGGGGCTATTTTCTACATTTTCTAGAAGATATGGATCTTTTTATTAAATGATATGATTTTTCTAGCCTAATTTTGTCCACTCTTATTTTTCCCTTGAAGATGCGGTCTCCCAGTTCCAACGGACATTTTTACGCATTTGTGACCTCAAGTCTATTTTCTGTATTTTCTTAAAGATATCGATCATTTTAGTAAATGATATGATTGTTTGCCCTATTTTATCTTCTCATTTTTTTCGTTGAAGATGGCGATCTCTCGGTTCCGACGGGTATTTTTGCAGATTATTCTGAGCTCTTGGCTATTTTCTGTATTATCTTGAAGACATCGATCGTTTTGTTAAATGAAATGATTTTTTGGCCGAATTTTGTTTTCTTTTTTTGTTAAATTTAGTGATCTCCCGGTTCCGACAAATATTTTTTCGGTTTTTCTGAGCTCGATGATATTTTCTACATTTTATGGAAAATAATAATCTTTATATTAAATGATATGATTTTTATTGCTAAATTTTGTCTTCTCTTTTTTCAGTTGAACATAGCGATCTCTTGGTTCCAACGGACATTTTTTCGGATTTTCTGAGCTCAATGCTATTTTCTTTATTTTATTGAAGATATGAATCTTTTTATTAAATGATATGATTTTTATATGTTAAATTTGTCTTCTGTTATTTTTAAGTTGTAGAAGCGATCTCCTGGTTCCGACGGACATTTTTATGGATTTTTCTGAGCTTAGGGCTATTTTCTAAATTTTATGGAAGATAAGTACCTTTTTTTAAATAATTTGATTTTTATAACCAAAGTTTGTCTTCTCTTATTTTCCAATTGAAGATGGCAATCTTTATATTGACTGATATGATTTTTGGCCTAATTTTGTCTTCACTTATATATTTTAGTTGATGATGTCATTCTCTTTGCACCAAATGGCTAATTTTGTCTTCACTTATATATTTTAGTTGATGATGTCATTCTCTTTGCACCAAATGGCATTTTTGGGAATTTTTCTGAGCTCCGGGCTATTTTCCAAATTTTCTTGAGGATATGGATCGTTTTGTTAAATGATATGATTTTTGGTCTAATTTTGGCTTCTCTTATTTTCCCGTTGAAGTTCGCGATCTCCCTGCTCTAAGAACATTTTTGCGGATATTTCTGAGCTCCGGGCTATTTTTCCCATTTTCTGGAAGATATTGATCGTTTTATTAAATGATATCAGAGAAGACAAAATTAGGCCAAAAAATGTTTGTTGGAACCGGAAAATCGCCATCTTCAACTGAAATATAAAAGAAGACAAGATTTGGAATCAGGAAATCACCATCTTAATCTATAAAAATGTCCATTGTACTGGGATATCGCCATCTTCAAATGAAAAGAATTTTTTATATCATTTTCTGAGCTTGGTGCTATTTTCTACATTTTATTAAAGATATGTATATTTTTAATAAATGATATGATTTTTCTAGCCTAAATTTGTCTTCTCTTATTTTCTAGTTGAGGATGGAGATCTCCCGGTTCCAATAGAAATTTTGCAGATTTTTCTGAGTTCTAGACTATTTTCCACATTTTTGGAAGACATGGATCGTTTTATTAAATGATATGATATTTTGGCTTAATTTTGGCTTCTCTTATTTTCAAGTTGAAGATGGCGATCTTCCGGTTCCAACGGATATTTTTACAGATTTTTCTAAGCTCGGGGCTATTTTCTACATTTTCTCAAAGATATGGATCTTTTTATTACATTATATGATTTTTATAGACTAATTTTCTCTTCTCTTATCTTTCAGTCGAAGATGGCAACATCCGGGTTCTAACAGAAATTTTACCGATACTCTGAGCTCGGGACTAGTTTCTACATATTCTGTAAGATATAGGATTTTTATTAAATGATATGATTTTTCTATCCTAATTCTGTATTCTCTTATTTTTTTAATTGACGACGGCGAGGAAATTTTTGCAGGTTTTTTGACCTCGATGCTATTTTCTGCGTTTTTTTGGAAGATATCGATTGTTTTATTAAACGTTTTAATTTTTTGGTCAAATTTTGTATTCTTTTATTTTTTTCGTTTATTATCGCGATCTCACGAAACAACGGATTTTTTTTTGCGGATTTCGTTAAGCTATGGCCTATTTTTTGTATTATCTGTAAGATATCGATCGTTTTAATAAATGTATGATTTTGGCCTAATTTTGTCTTCTCTTTTTTCATTAAATTTGGCGATCTCTTGGATCTTACGGATATTTTTGCTGATTTTTTAAGCTCGGGGATATTTTCTACATTTTGTGGAAAATAAGAATCTTTATATTAAATGAAATGATTTTTATCGCCAAATTTTGTTTTCTCTTATTTTTCAGTTGAACATGGCAATTTCCTGGTTCCAACGGAAATTTTTTCGGATTTTCTAAGATTGGTGCTATTTTCTTTACTTTATTGAAATTTTGATATTTTTATTAAATGATATGCTTTTGATAGCTTAAGTTTGTCTTCTATTATTTTTAAGTTGTTGATGACGATCTCCCAGTCCCAACGAATATTTTTGCGGATTTTTGGGAGCTCCGGGCTATTTTCTACATTTTATGGAAGACATGGATCTTTTTATTAAATGATATGATTTTTATAACATAAGTTTGTCTTCTCTTATTTTCCAGCGGACATTTTTGCAGATATTTCTGACCTCCGGGCCATTTTTCACATTTTCTGAAATATATGTATCGTTTTATTAAAGTATATCAGAGAAGACAAACTTAGTCCAAAAATGTCTGTTAGAACCGGAAAATCGCCATCTCCAATTGAAATAAAAACAAGACAAAATTCGGAACCGAAAAATCGCGATCTTCATCTGTAAAAATGTCTGTTATAACCGGGATATCGCCATCTTCAACTGAAAAGATTTTTATATATCATTTTCTGAGCTTGGTGCTATTTTCTACATTTTATGAAAGTTATTATTAATTGATAAGATTTTTCTGGCCTAAATTTATCTTCTCTTATTTTCATATTGAAGATGGCGATCTTTTTATTAAATGATACGATTTTTGACCAAATTTTGTCTTTTCTTATATTCCAGTTGAAGAAGGCGATCACCCGGTTCCAACATAAATTTTTGGGGATTTTTCTGAGCTCCGGCCTATTTTCCACAATTATGGAAGATATGGATTGTTTTTGTAAATGATATGATATTTTGGTCTAATTTGTCTTCTCTTATTTTCCTGATGAAGACGTCGATCTCCTGGTTCCAACGGATATTTTTGCAGATTTTTCTAAGTTTGTGGCTATTTCTACATTTTCTGGAAGATATGTTTCTGTTTGTTAAACGATATGATTTTTGGCCTAATTTTGTCTTCTCATGGTTTTCAGTTGAATATGTCGATTTCACGATTCCAGTGGACGTTTTGGCGGATTTTTTTGAGCATGGAGCAATTTTTTCTACATTTTCTGGAAGATATGAATCTTTTTATTAAATGAAATGATTTTTGGCCTGATTTTATCTTTTGTTAGTTTTCAGCTGATGGTGATCGCCCGATTCCAAAGGACTTTTTTGCTGATTTTTTGAGCTCCTGGCTATTTTCTAAATTTTCTGGAAGATATGAATCATTTTATTAAATGATATGATTTTTTGGCCTAATTTTTTCTTTCTTATTTTTAAGTTGAAGAGTGCGATATCCTTGTTCATACGTATATTTTTGCGGATTTTTCTAGGTCCGATGCTATTTTCTACATTTTCTAACCATGTATCTTTATATTAAATGATATGATTTTCATACCCTAATTTTGTCTTCTCTTATTTTTCTATTGAAGATGGCAATCTCCTCATTCCAACCGACATTTTTGCATACATTTCTGAGCTCGAGGCTATTTTCTACATTTTCTAGATGATATGGAGCTATTTATTAAATGATATAATTTTTATAATCCAAGTTCTGCTTACCTTATTTTTTTCAGTTGAAGATGACGATCTCCCGGTTCCATTAGACATTTTTACCGATTTTTCTGAGCTTCGGCCTATTTTCTACATTTTCTGAGCTTCGGCCTATTCACTTATTTTTTAAGTTGAAATTGGCGATCTACCGGTTCTAACGGACATTTTTGCATATATTTCCTGAGATCGGGACTATTTTCTGCATTTTCTTGAAGACATGGATTTTTTGTATTGAAAAATATTATTTTTATAGCCTAATTTTGTCTCCCCTTATTTTTTCAGTTGAAGATAGCGACCTCCCGGTTCCGAGAGACATTTTTGCTGATTTTTATTAGAGCGAGTGTATTTTTACATTTTCTATAGGATATGGATCTTTTTATTAAATGATTTGATTTTTTATAGCATAATTTTATCTTCTCTTATTTTTAGTTGAAGATGGCGATCTCCTCGTACCAACGGACATTTTTGCGGATTTTCTGACATCTGGCCAATTTCTATTTCTTTTTATTAAATGAAATGATTTTTTGACTTAATTTTGTCTACTCTTATTTTTCAGTTGAATATATCAATCTTTCGGTTCCAACAAACACTTTTACAAATCTTTTTGAGCTTGGGTCTATTTTCTACATTTTTCTAGAAGGATATGGATCTTCTTATTAAATGATATGTTTTTCTCACCTAATTTTGTCTTCTCTTATTTTTCACTCGAAGATGGTGGTCTTCCAGTTCCAACGGAATTTTTGCGAATTTTTCTGACCTCGAGGCTATTTTTGGTATTTTCTGAAAGATATCGATCATTTTATTAAATGATATAATTTTGGCCTAATTTTTCTTCTCATGTATAGTTTTTCGTTAATGAAGGTGATCTCCGGGTTCCAACGGATATTTTTTGCGGATTTTTCTGAGCTCTGAACTATTTTCTGTATTATCTGGAAGATATCGACCGTTTTATTAAATGATATGATTTTTGGTTGAATTTTTGTCTTTTTTGTTAAATTTATCGATCTCCCGGTTTTGACAGATATTTTTTGCGGATTTTTCTTAGCACGAGAATATTTTCTACATTTTATGGAAACTAAGAATCTTTATATTAAATGATATGATTTCTATTGCCAAATTTTGTCTTCTCTTATTTTTCAGTTGAACATGGTGATCTCTCGGTTCCAACGGACATTTTTCGGATTTTTTGAGCTCAGTGCTATTTTCTTTATTTTATGAAATATATGTATATTTTTATAAAATGATATGATTTTGATAGCTTAAGTTTGTCTTCTATAATTTTTACGTTAAAGATGACGATCTCCCAGTTCCAATGTATATTTTTGTAGATTTTCTGAGCTCCGGGCTATTTTCTACATTTTATGGAAGATATGGATCTTTTTATTAAATGATATGATTTTTATAACCAAAGTTTTTTTTCTCTTATGTTCCAGTTGAAGATGGCGATCTTTATATTGAATGATATGATTTTCTGGCCTAATTTGTCTTCTCTTGTGTTTCAATCGAAGATGGCATTCTCTCGTTACCAAAGAAACTTTTTGTGGATTTTTCTGAGCTCCAGGTTATATTCCCCATTTTCTGGGAGATATGGAACGTTTTATTAAATGATACGATTTCTTGGCCTAATTTTGTCTTCTCTTAATTTCCAGTTTAAGTTGGCGATCTCCCGGTTCCAATGTACATTTTTGCGGATATTTCTGAGCTACATGATATTTTCCATATTTTTTGGAATATATGTACCGTTTTATTAAATGATATTAGAGAAAACTAAATTAGGCCAAAAATGTCCGTTGGAACCGGGACATCGCCATCTTCAACTGAAATATAAGAGAAGACAAAATCGGAACATGGAAATCTTTTCTTCTATAAAAATGTTCGTTGTACCCGGGATATCGTCATCTTCAACCGAAAAGATTTTTATATATCATTTTCTGAGTTTGGTGCTATTTTATACATTTTATGAAAGATATGGATCTTTTTATTAATTGATATGATTTTTTATCCTAAATTTGTCTTCTCTTATTTTCCAGTTGAAGATGACGATCTTTTTATTAAATGATATGATTTTTGGCCTAATTTTGTCTTCTCTTATATTCCAGTTGAAGATGACGATCACCCAGTTCCAACGGACATTTTTGCGGATTTTTTTGAGCTCAGGACTATTTTCTACATTTTGGAAGAAAAGGATCATTTTAGTAAATGATATGATATATTGGCCTAATTTTGTCTTCTCTTATTTTTCCGTTGAAGACGATCTCCCCATTTAACGGATATTTTTGCGGATTTTTCTCAGCTCAGGATTATTTTCTACATTTTCAGGAAGTATGGATCTTTTGATTATATTATATGATTTTTGTAGCGTAGTTTTCCATTCTCTTATTTTTTAGTTGAAGATGGCGATATCCCGGTTCCAACAGACATTTTGGCCGATAATTCTGAGCTCAGGACTATTATCTACATTTTTGTAAGATATGTATCTTTTTATTAAATGAAATAATTTTTCTAACCTAATTTTGTCTTCTCTTATTTTTCAATTGATGATGGCGATCTCCCGGTTCCAACAGCAATATTTGCGGATATTTCTGAACTCGATGCTATTTTCTATATTTTATTGTAGATATGGATCTTTTTATTAAATGATAAGATTTTTATTGCATATGTTTGTCTTCTCTTATTTTTCACTTGAAGATGATGGTTTCCCAGTCCAACGGAAATTTTTGCAGATTTTTCTGTTCTCGGGGCTATTTTTTGTATTTTCTAAAAGATAAGATCGTTTTATTAAATGCTATGATTTTTTTGTCAAATTTTGTTTTCACTTAGATTTTTCATTGATGATGGCGATCTCTCGGTTCCCACGGATATTTTTGAGGATTTTTCTGAGCCTTGGGCTATTTTCTGTATGATCTGGAAGATACCGATCGTTTTATTAAATTATATGATATTTTGTCCTAATTTTGTTATCTCTATTTTTCATTAAAATTTTGCACACTCCCAGTTCTGACGGATATTTTTACGGATTTTTCTGAGCTCGGTGATATTTTTTACATTTTAATGTAAATAAGAATCTTTATATTAAATGATATGATTTTGTTGCGTAATTTTGTCGTCTCTTATTTTTCATGATTTTCTAAGCTCTGTGCTATTTTCGTTATTTTATGGAATATATAGATCTTTTTATTAAATGATATGATTTTTATATCTTAAGTTTGTCTTCAATTATTTTTAAGTTGAAGACGTAGATCTCCCTGTTCCAACAGACATTTTTACATATTTTTCTGAGCTCCGGGCTATTTTCTACAGTTTATGAAAATATGGATCTTTTTATTAAATGATATGATTTTTATTAGCTAAGTTTGTCTTCTTTTATTTTCCAGCTGAAGATGGTGATCTTTATATTGAATGATATTATTTTTTGGCCTATTTTGTCTTCTCTTATTTTTTAGTTGAAGATAGCAATCTCTCGGTCCCAACAGACAATTTTGCGGATTTTTCTGAGCTCCAGGATATTTTCCACATTTTATGGAAGATATGGATTGTTTTATTAAATGATATGATTTTTAACGTAATTTTGTCTTCTCTTATTTTCCAGTAGAAGTTGGAGATCTCCCGGTTCCAAAAGACATTTTTGCGGATATTTCTGAGCTCCGTGCTATTTTTCACATTTTCTGGAATATATGGATCGTTTTATTAAATGATATCAAAGAAGACAAATTTAGGCCAAAAATGTCCGTTTGAACCAGAAAATCGCCATCTCCAACTGAAATATAAGAGAATACAAATTCGCCCTCTTCATCTATAAAAATTAGATAAAAACCTGGAAAACTGCCCACTTCATCTATAAAATGTCCATTGTTACTGGGATATCGCCATCAACTAAAAAGATTTTTATATATCATTTTCTGAGCTTAGTGCTATTTTCTATATTTTATGAAAGATATGGATATTTTTATTAATTGATATGATATTTCTAGCCTAAGTTTGTCCTTTTTTATTTTCTTATTGAAGATGGCGATCTTTTTATTAAATGATATGATTTTTTGGCTTAATTTTGTCTTCTCTAATATTCTAGCTGAAGATGGCGATCACCCGGTTCCAACAGACATTTTTGCGGATTTTTCTGAGCTCCCGTCTATTTTCCATATTTTTGGAAGATATGGATTGTTTTATTATATGATATGATATTTTGGTCTTATTTTGTCTTGTCTTATTTTTCTTGTTGAAGATGGCGATCTCCAGGTTCCAACGGAAATTTTTGCGGATTTTTCTGAGTTTGGGGCAATTGCTACATTTTCAGGAAGGTATGTTTCTTTTTGTTAAACCAACTGATTTTTGGCATGATTTTGTCTTCTCATGTTTTTCAGTTGAATATGTCGATTTCCCGGTACGGCTGACAACATGAGAAGGTCGTTCAGTGGTAAAGGGATAACCCCTTCGACTTACGGTTGACGATACCGTAGGGTCGTTTAGTGGTGAAGGGGTGGCCCCTTCGACTCACGACTGACGACTGATAGCGTCATCCACTGTCGAAGGGTGGCCCCTTCGACTCATGGCTGACAACACGGTTGGGTCGTTCAGTGGCGAAGGGGTGGCTCCTTCGACTTACGGCTGACAACACGGCAAGGTCGTTCAGTGGAGAAAGGGGGGGCCCTTCGACTAACGACTAACGACACGGTAGGGTGGTCCAGTGGAGAATGGGTGGCCCCTTCGACTTATGACTGAAGATTGATAAGGTCGTTCAGTGGCGAGGGTGGCCCCTTCAACTTATGGCTGACGACGCGGTTGGGTCGTTCAGTGGCAAAGGGTGGCCCCTTCGACTTACGACTGAAGACACGGTAGGGTCGTTCAGTGGTGAAGGGATGGCCCCTTTGACTTACGGCTGCAGACGGATAGGGTCGTTCAGTGGCGAATGTGTGGCCCCTTTGACTTACGGCTGACGACTGATAGGGTCGTTCAGTGGCGAATGGGTGGTCCCTTCGACTTACGGCTGACGACTCGATATAGTGGACATAAGTTATCCAATGTAAGTTGTTTAAGGAATACATCCCTTCGGGATTTTCCTAAGGATCGGATCCTTGTAGCAAGGAGTTTGATGGGGGTAATTACCATAAAATTCATAAATGCTTTATGGAAGAAAGTTGTTTCGAAAAGGCAGAAGAATTGTATTTTGATGAAAAACATGTCTATTGAAGAAAGAAAAAAGTGTACAGGCATTTCCAAATCTCGTCGGGGGTCGCTTTTGTTCCATGCCTTTATTTGATCTTGAGCTTAGAAACTTACTAATCGACCACCTTAGTGATAGGCGACCCCGTTATCTTAACCTTTTGCTTCGAGTGCCCCTCTTTGCTTGGTTGATCGTTGACCAGGTTCTTGGGGTGCCCGCATTTGACCAGTGCATCGATTTATTTCTAGAGTGTCTAGCAACCGTTGATAAAATACCCATAATTATTGTGGTATTTGTAGAACTTAAGGCATCCCTTTTTTCATATTTTCCCTTCTTGGCGGACTCCTAGACCGGTTCTTCTCGTTGGGCATAAGCTAGGACCTCCGCCTTGGGCGCGTTTGGTCTTGCATAAGCTGTGTGCTCCTTGTTTCGGGGGCTCCTCTCACTCTGTCTCTGGTCCCAAAATTCCTAGTGAGGGGTTCCCTGGATGGATTTTCTCGCCTGGTATCTCCATGAAAGGTATGAGTGTCTTTCCTAGTAGCTTCAGTTGGTTCCTCCGCTTCTTCAGAGATGGTGAACCGATCTGTTATATTGAACAGCTCCACGAGGTTGTTAGGTGGAAACTGGTGGAGTGCCCTCCGCAAGTGTTTGTCCTGCACTGCTTGAGTGAAGGCAGCAATGACAGTCACATCTAGTATGTCCTCTACTTCGAGCCTTTTATCCCTGAATCGCTGGACGAGGGCGCGGATTGGCTCCTTATCCTTCTGTTTGAAGGTAAAGAGTTGGAAGGACTTTCTTTTGGGATGCCGATCTGAGACAAATTGCAAGCAAAACAACCGGCTAATTCATCGATGACCCGATACAGCCATCGAGTAAGCCATTGTACCAGCCCTCTACCGTCTTGACGAGGGTAGTGTGAAAAGCTCGGCAGAGGTATGGCTCATCGTCCATGAAGCAGCATCATGTTTAGGTACTTGCGGATGTGTGCCCACGGGTCGCCTCTGCCATCATATGTCGGCAAGGTGGTGAGTTTGAATTTCGGGAGAAAAGGATCCGACGTGATGTTTACTTTAAACGGGGTCTGCCGAAGTGCGGAATGGATAAGCTGGAATCGCCCATCCCTGCCTTGCATGTATGTAGCTCATGAGGATCGGTTGAGAATTTCCTCCGCCCCTCTCCTCCCATACCCACCTGCAAAATCGAGATGGTTGTAGACTGGTGAGATTCCATTTATTACGTAATCCATGATGCTGCGAGTCGCTTGCTTATAGTTGGATGGACAAGGTCCTCCCCAGAAACAGAAGGTATGGTTTTCATTCTTCATTTCTCCGTATTGGTGAGATGTATGAGTTGTATTGAGTGTGGAAATCTCTTGCCGATCCACTCTCGAATCTCTTGGATCTCTAAGCATGGATGTGCCTCTCGTCGGTGTCAGAGTTGGATTTGGAGGCGGTAGTTGCTCATTAGCAAGTGGTGGATCTCCAATGCTTTGACGTACCAGAGTCGCCAATACGCAGAGACTCTTGTCGACCCGTTCTGCAAATTGGTCGAATTGCTCCTGGGACACCTTAGGTACTTTGGTGGTCCTCTTGGGTCTTTTTGATCAGAATGTTGAACCCGAGGCATCCTCCACCTGGACGTTGTTTGCTTTTTGTTTCTTGCTTGGACCTGGGTTCGGTCTGACATTTCTTGGTCCAGCCGATATAGCTTATTGATTGCTTTGGGATGTCGAACTAATAAACTTTCCCACAGACGGTGCCAAACTGTTAAGGCCAAAAATGATCGAAACAATTGAGATGCTGACGTGGATCCTTTCTTGTTGAGTTGGAGCCTCATCAGTCGGTTGAGTAGGACCCTATGTTGGAAGAACCAGAGTCATCGGTGGATGATGGTTGAATTGCAGTGCGTGTTCGACCCTCGAACGGTTCGAGCATCGGTCGATTGATGTTGAGAAGCTCATGTACGAACCTCTTGTAGGACTGAGACTCAAAGATCTGCACCATAAGGAAGCATCAATGGGGTGTCAGATCTGGGTCCCGACCCAAATCCCCTCCAATACTTAAGTTAGAACGGAACTTAAGAGAGGGAAGAAGCTTGAAGCAGTTATGACCGGCCCATGAAGCTCGTCTCAGGTTTGGCGTCGCAAGCTCTTTTGTGGAAGAAATATAAGATGAAGTGTGTAATCTTAGAGTATTAGATCTCGTATCTCCTTATTCTGTTCGTCTCCATTTATTTATAGACCTCTGGGGTCTTTTAAGTGACGTTTGGAGGATAACGGTCACCAATTATGGTGCCATGATCTCCCCCTTTAATATGGGTAACCGTCGTCCACATCGCTGCTATTTATGAGCTCACCCTCAATCCCACGTTTAATTGGTGGGAGTGCAACGGGTGACTCGCATGTGGGCCTTGACTGAGTCCGTTTTAGGCTTCACTTATGGGCTCTGTGGGCATTAATCGCTCACCAAACGAGTCCCCTCGAGTGCCGGTCGATGACTCAACATGCCTAATTTTGTTTTCTATTATTTTTCAGTCCAACTGAAATTTTTGCAGATTTTTTGACCTCTGAGTATTTTCTAAATTTTGAAAGATATGTATCTTTTTTATTAAATGATATGATTTTTAAGCCTAAGTTTGTCTTCTCTTATTTATCTATTTAAGATGGCGATCTCCTGGTTCCAACGGACATTTTACGGATTTGTCTAAGCTCCGATCTATTTTCTACATTTTATGGAAGATGTAGATCAATTTATTTAATAATATGATTTTCTTTTCATAAATTTATCTTCTCTTTTTTTGAAGATGGCGATCTCCCGGTTTCAACGGACAGTTTTGCAGATTTTTTTCAGCTCCGACCAATTTTCTACATTTTCTGTATTATATGAATCTTTATATTAAATGATATGCTTTTTTTTATCTAATGTTATCCTCTCTTATTTTTCAGTTGAAGATCGCGTTCTCGTTTTCCACGGACAGTTTTTTCAGATTTTTCTTAGCACGGATCTATTTTCTACAATTTATTAAAGATATGGATCTTTTATTAAATGATATGATTTTTATAGCCTAATTTTGTCTTTTCTTTTTTAGTTGAGAATGGCGATCTCCCGGTTCTAATGGACATTTGTGAGGATTTTCTTAGATATGGATCTTTTATTAAATTATATGATTTTTGGCCTAATTTTGTTTTCTCTTTTTAAGTTGAAAATTCTGATCCCTCGGTTTCAACTGACATTTTTCCATTTTCTGAGCTCGGGGTATTTTCTGCATTTTCTAGAAGATATGGATATTTTTATTAAATGATATCATCTTTGGCCTAATTTCGTCTTCGCTTACTTTTAAGTTGAAGATGGGGATCTCACTGTTCCAACTGACATTTTGCTGATTTTCTAAGATCGGGGCTATTTTCTGCATATGCTGGAAGTATGGATTGTTTTATTAAATGATTTAATTTTTTGATTTAATTTTGTCTTCACTTATTTTTTTCGTTGAAGATAGCTATCTCCTGGTTCCAACAGACATTTTTGCGGATTTTTATGAGCTCCGGGCTATTTTCTATATTTTCTGTAAGATATGAATCTTTATATTAAATGATATGATTTTTATAGCATAATTTTTTCTTATCTTATTTTTTCTGTTAAACATGGCGATCTCCTGGTTCCAACGGACATTTATGCGGATTTTTGTTGAGCTTGGTTCTATTTTCTATATTTTATGGAAGATATGATTCTATATATTAAATGATATGATTTTTAGGTTCTAATTTTGGCTTCTCTTATTTTTTTGTTGAAGATGGCGATCTCTCAGTTCCAACAGACATGTTTTCAGGCTTTTCTGAGCTTGGTACTATTTTCTAGATTTTATGAAAGATAAGGATATTTTTATTAAATGATATAATTTTTATCGTCTAACTTTATCTTCTCTTATTTTTAGTTGAAGGTGGCGTCTCCCAGTTCGAATGGAAATTTTTGCGAATTTTTATGAGTTCGGGGCTATTTTCTATATTTATAAAGATTTGGATCATTTGATTTGATTTTTTGGCCTAATTTTGTCGTCTCTTATTTTATTTCGTTGAAGATCGCGATCTTTTGGTTCCAATGAACATTTTGGCGGATTATTTGGGCTACGAGCTATTTTCTATAGTTTCTGTTAAACATGGATCTTTATAAATGATATGATTTTTATAGCCTAATTTTTTCATCACTTATTTTTTGTTTGAGGATGGCAATCTCCCGGTTCCAACGGACATTTTTACGAATTTTTCTGAGCTCGAGTCTATTTTCTACATTTTCTGAAAACTAAGTATCTTTATATTAAATGATATGATTTTTGGCAAAATTTTGTCTTGCCTTATTTAGTTGAAGACGACGATCTCCCGGTTCCAATTGACATTTTTGCTGTAGTTTATGAGCTTGACGCTATATTTTATATTTTCTGTAAGATATGGATCTTTATATTAAATGATATAATTTTTAAATTCTAATTTTGTCTTCTCTTATTTTTAGTTGTAGATGGCGATCTCCTGGTTTCATCAGATATTGTTACAGATTTTTCTGAGCTTGGGACTATTTCAACATTTTCTGGAAGATATAGATGTTTTTAAATGATATGATTTTTATAAACTAAGTTTCTCTTCTTTTATTTTTCAGTTGATGATGTCGATCTCCCCGGTCCCAACGGATATTTTTGCTGATTTTTCTGATGTCGGGGCTATTATCAAAATTTTCTAAAAGATATTGATTTTTTATTAAATGATAGGATTGTGGCCTAGTTTTCTATTATCTTATTTTTCAGTTGAAGATGTCAATTTCCCAGTTCCAATGGAATTTTTGCATATTTTTCCGTAGCTCGGGACTATTTTCTGCATTTTCTGGAAGATTTGTATCTTTTGTATTGAAATATATTTTTTATATCCTAATTTTGTCTGTTCTTATTATTCATTAAAGATGGCGACCTCCCAGTTCCAACGGATATTTTTGCAGATTTTACTGAGATCGAGCGTATTTTTACATTTTCTATATGATATGGATCTTTTTATTAAATGATATGATTTTCATAGCCTAATTTGGTCTTCTCTTATTTTTCAGTTGAAGAAGGTGATATCCCTGGACCAACGGATATTGTTGTGGATTTTTCTGACCTTTTGCATATTTCTACTTTTGGGGAAGATTTGAATATTTTTATTAAATGATATGAGTTTTTGGGTTAATTTTGTCTACTCTTATTTTTCAGTTGAATTTGGCGATCTTTCGGTTCCAACAGAAATTTTTGCAGATTTTTCTAAACTTCGGGCTATTTTCTATATTTTCTAGAAGATATGGATCGTTTTATTAAATGATATGATTTTTCTAGCCTAATTTTGTCTTCTCTTATTTTTCACTTGTAGATGCGATCGCCCAACCCCAATAGACATTTTTGCGAAATTTTCTCACATCGATGCTATTTTTTGTATTTTTGGCCTAATTTTATCTTCTCATATTTTTTTCATTGATGAAGGAGACTCTCGGTTCCAACGGATATTTTTGCGGATTTTTCTGAGCTCTGGGCTATTTTCTGTATTTTCTGGAAGATATCGACCATTTTATTATGATATGATTTTTTGGCGAATTTTGTTTTCTTTTTTTTGTTAAATTTAGCGATCTCTCGGTTTCGACAAATATTTTTTCAGATTTTTCGGAGCTCGGGGATATTTTCTAAATTTTATGCAAAATAAGAATCTTTATATTAAATGATATGATTTTTATTGCCAAATTTTGTCTTTTGTTTTTTCCAGCTAAACATAACGATCTATCAGTTCCAATGGACATTTTTCGGATTCTTTAAGCTCGGTGCTATTTTCTTTATTTTATGGAAGATATGGATCTTTTTATTACATGATATGATTTTTATAGCATAAGATTGTCTTCTATTATTTTTAAGTGGAAGAAGCGATCTCCCGGTTCCAACGGACAATTTTTGCAGATTTTTTCGAGCTCAGTGCTATTTTGTACATTTTACGGAAGATATGGATTTTTATTAAATGATATGATTTTCATAACCAAAGTTTGTCATGATTTTGGCCTAATTTTGTCTTCTCTCTGTCCTAAAGGACATTTTTTGCGGATTTTTTCGAGCTTCGGGCTATTTTCGACATTTTCTGGAAGATATTGATCGTTTTATTAAATGAAATGCTTTTTAGGCCTAATTTTATCTTCTCTTAATTTTCAGTTGAAGTTGGCGATCTCCCGGTTCCAACGGACATTTTTGCAGATATTTCTGATCTCTGGGCTATTTTTGACATTTTCTGGAAGATATTGATCGTTTTATTTAATGATATTGGAGAAGACAAAATTAGGCCAAACAATGTTTGTTTGAACCGGGAAATTATCATATTCAACTGAAACATAAGAGAAGACAAAATTTGGAAACGGAAAATCACCTTCTTCATCTATAAAAATGTCTATTGTAACTGGGATATCGCCATCTTCAACTGGAAAATTTTTATAAATCATTTTCTAAGCATGGTGCTATTTTCTACATTTTATGAAAAATATGGATCTTTCTATTAAAAGATATGATTTTTCTAGCCTAAATTTGTCTTCTCTTATTTTCCAGTTGAAGATGGCGATCTTTTTATTAAATGATACGATTTTTGGATTAATTTTGTCTTCTTATATATTCCTGTTGAATATGGCGATCACCCAGTTCCAACTGATATTTTTGCGGATTTTTATGAGCTTCGGCCTATTTTCCAAATTTTTGGAAGATATGGATTGTTTTATTAAATGATATGATATTTTGGCCTAATTTTATCTTCTCTTATTTTTCCAGTTGAAGATGGCAATCTCCAGTTCTAATGGACACTTTTGCGAATTTTTCTATGTTTGGGGCTATTTCTACCTTTTCTGGAAGATATGGTACTTTTTATTAAACGATATGATTTTTTCCCTAATTTTGTCTTCTCATAATTTTCAGTTGAATATGTCAATTTTCCGATTGCAACAGACATTTTTTGCGAATTTTCTGAGCTCGGAGTAATTTCTCTACATTTTCCTGGAAGATATGGACTTTTTATTAAATGAAATGATTTGTTGGCCTAATTTTGTCTTTTCTTAGTTTCCAATTGATGGCGATCTCCCAGTTCCAACGGATATTTTTACAGATTTTCTGAGCTCTGGGTTATTTTCCACGTTTTTTGGAAGATATGGATCATTTTATTAAATGATATGATTTTTTGTCTTAATTTTGTCTTCTCTTATTTTTAAGTTGAAGAGTCCAATCTCCTGATTCCAACGGATGTTTATGCGGATTTTTCTGAGTTCAGTGATATTTTCTACATTTTCTGGAAGACATGTATCTTTATATTAAATGATATGATTTTCATACCCCAATTTTGTCTTCTCTTATTTGTTGTATTGAAGATGTCGATCTCCTCGTTCCAACGGACATTTTTACGGATTTTTCTTAGCTTGAGGCTATTTTCTACATTTTCTGGATGATAAGGAGCTTTTTATTAAATGATATGATTTTATAACCTAAGTTTCACTTATCTTATTTTTCAGTTGAAGATGACGATCTCCCGGTTCCATCGGACATTTTTTCGGATTTTTCTGAGCTCCGGCCTATTTTCTACATCATCAGGAAGATATGAATAGTTTTATTAAATGATATGATATTTTGGCCTAATTTTGTATTCTCTTATTTTTAAGTTGAAAATTCCGATCCAACTGACATTTTACCGATTTTTCTTAGCTCGAGGCTAATTTCTGCATTTTCCAGAAGATATGGATCTTTTAATTAAATGATATCATCTTTGGCCTAATTTTGTTTTCTCTTATTTTTAAGTTGAAGATGGTGATCTAACTATTCCGACAGAATTTTTTGCGGATTTTTCTAAGCTTTGGTCTATTTTCTCCATTTTCAGTAAGATCTTTATATTAAATGATATGATTTTTATAGCCTAATTTTATCTTCCCTTATTTTTTTTAATTGAATATGACGATTCCCCCGTTCCAACGGACATTTTGCGGACTTCTCTGAGCTCCGGACAAGTTTCAGCATTTTGTGGAACAAATGGATCTTTTATTAAATGATATGATTTTTGGCCTAATTTTGCATTCTCCTATTTTTTAGTTGTAGATTGCGATTTACTTGTTCCATCGGATATTGTTTGCAGATTTTTCTTAGCTGGGGGTTATTTTCTACATTTTTTGGAAGATATGGATGTTTATTAAATGATATGATTTTTTATAATCTAAGTTTCTCTTCTTTTATTTTCGGTTTAAGATGGCGATCTCCCTGTTCCTACGGACATTTTGGCGTATTTTTCCTGAGCCTGGGACTATTTTTTGCATTTTCTAGAAGATTTGGATCTTTTGTATTGAAATATATTATTTTTATAGCCTAAATTTGTCTCCTCTTATTTTTTAGTTGAAGATGTTGACCTCCCGGTTCCAACGGATATTTTTGAAGATTTTTCTAAGATCGAGTGTATTTTTATATTTTCTATAGGATTTGGATCTTTTTATTAAAAGATATGATTTTTATAGCTTAATTATGTCTTCTCTTATTTTTTTAGTTGAAGATGGCGATCACCCCGTCTCAACGGACATTGTTGCAGATTTTTCTTACCTCGAGCCTATTTCAACTTTTTGTGGAAGATATGTATCTTTTTATTAAATGATATGAGTTTTGGCTTAATTTTTGTCTACTCTTATTTTTTAGTTGAATATGGCGATCTTTCGGTTCCAACAGATATTTTTGCGGATTTTCTAAGCTAGGGGCTATTTTCTACATTTTCTAGAAGATATGAAACTTTTTATTAAATGGTTTATTTTTCTAGCCTAATTTTGTCTTCTCTTATTTTTCAATTGAAGATGGCGGTCTCCCAGTTCCAACGGGTATTTTTACGAATTTTTCTGACCTCGATGCTATTTTTTGTATTTTTTGAAAGATATTGATCGTTTTATTAAATGATATGATTTTTGACAGAATTTTATCTTCTCATTTTTTTCGTTGATAATGGCGATCTCCCGGTTCTAAGGGTATTTTTGCAGATTTTTCTGAGCTCTAGGCTATATTCTGTATTATCTTGAAGATATCGACCGTTTTATTGAATGATTTGATTTTTGGCTGAATTTTGGTTTCTTTATTTTTGTTAAATTTAGGATCTCCCAGTTCCGACAGAAATTTTTGCGGATTTTTCTGAGCTCGGGGATATTTTCTATCTTTTATGGAAAATAATAATCTTTATATTAGATTATATTATTTGTATTGCCAAATTTTGTCTTCTTTTTTTCAATTGAACATAGCGATCATTTGGTTCCAACTGACATCTTTTCGGATTTTCTAAGCTCGGTGCCATTTTTTTAATTTTATTGAATATATGGATCTTTTTATTAAATGATATGATTTTTATAGCTTAAGTTTGTCTTCTATTATTTTTAAGTTGAAGATGCAAACTCCCAGTTCTGACGGACATTTTTACGGATTTTTCCGAGCTCAAGGCTATTTTCTACATTTAATAGAAGATATGGATCTTTTTTTAAATAATATGATTTTTATAACCAAAGTTTGTCTTCTCTTATTTTCCAATTAAAGATGGCGATATTTATATTTTTGTGGATTTTTAGTTGAGCTTAGAAAATATTTTAGTTGAAGATGTGATTCTCTCGGTCCCAACGGATATTTTTATGGATTTTTTAAGCTCCGGACTATTTTACACATTTTCTTGAAGATATGGATCGTTTGTTAAATGATATGATTTTTGTCCTAATTTTGTCTTCTCATATTTTCCAGTTGAAATTGGCGATCTCCCGGTTCCAACGAACATTTTTGCGGATATTTCTGAGCTCCAGGCTATTTTCCACATTTTCTTGAAGATATGGATTGTTTATTAAATGATATCGAAGAAGACAAAATTAGGCCAAAATGTTGGTTGGAACCAGAAAATCGCCATCTTCAATGGAATATAAAAGAAGATAAAATTCCAAAACAAGAAATCACCATCTTAATCTATAAAAATGTCCATTGTACTGGGAAATCTTCAATTGAAAAGATTTTTATATTTCATTTTCTGAGATTGGTTCTATTTTCTACATTTTATAAAAGATATGGATCTTTTTTTTAATTGATATGATTTTCTAGCCTAAATTTGTCTTCTCTTATTTTCCTTGTTGAAGATGACGATCTCCCTGTTCCAATGGAAATTTTTGCAAATTTTTCTGAATTTCGGCCTATTTTCCACATTTTTGGAAGACATGGATCGTTTTATTAAATGATATGATATTTGGGCCAAATTTTGGCTTCTCTTTCAAGTTGAAGATGGCGATCTCCCGGTTCCAACGGATATTTTTGCAGATTTTTCTGAGCTCGGTGCTATTTTCTACATTTTCTCGAAGATATGGATCTTTTTATTACATTATATGATTTTTGTAGGCTAATTTTGTCTTCTCTTACTTTTCACTTGAAGATGGCAACTTCCCAGTTCCAACGAACATTTTTGCCGATATTTCTGAGTCCTGGACTAGTTTCTACATTTCTTGTAAGATATATATATCTTTTTATTAAATGATATGATATTTTTATCCTAATTCTGTATTCTCTTATTTTTCGATTGAAGATGGTAAACTTCCAGTTCCAACGGAAATTTTTTCAGATTTTTCTAACCTCGACACTTTTTTCTGCGTTTTTTGGAAGATATCTATCGTTTTATTAAATGTTTTGACTTTTTGGCCGAATTTTGTCTTCTCTTATTTTTTTAGTTGATTATCGCCATCTCCCGAAACCAACGGATATTTTTGCGGATTTCATTGAGCTATGGCCTATTTTTTTATGATCTGGAAGATATCGATCGTTTTAATAAATGATATGATTTTTGGCCTAATTTTGTCTTCTCTTTTTCATTAAATTTGGCGATCTCCTTGTTCTGACGGATATTTTATCGGATTTTTCTGAGCTCGAGGATATTTTCTACATTTTAGGGAAAATAAGAATCTATTTATTAAATTATATGATTTTTATTGCCAAATTTTGTCTTCTCTTATTTTTCAGTTGAACATGGCGATTCCCGATTCCAACGGAAATTTTTTCGGATTTTCTAAGGTCGGTGCTATTTTCTTTACTTTATAGAAATATGGATATTTTATTAAATGATATGCTTTTGATAGCTTAAGTTTGTCTTCTATTATTTTTAAGTTGAAGATGACGATCTCCGAGTTCCAACGGAGATTTCTGCGGATTTTTTTGGAGCTATGGGCTATTGTTTTATTAAATGATATGAGTTTTGTAACCTAAGTTTGTTTTCTCTTATTTTCCAGTTGAAGATGGTGATCTTTTTATTAAATGATACGATGTGTGGCCTAATTTTGTCTTCTCTTATATTGTAGTTGAAGATGGCATTCACTCGGTCTCAAACAAAATTTTTGCGATTTTTGAGCTCCGAGCTATTTTCCACATTTTCTAGAAGATATGTAACGGTTTATTAAATTATATGAGTTTTTGGCCTAATTTTGTCTTCTCTTACTTTCTAGTTGAAGTTGGCGATCTCCCGGTTCCAACAGACATTTTTGCTGATATGTCTGAGCTCCAAGATATTTTCCATATTTTGTGGAATATATGGATCGTTTTATTAAATGATATCAGAGAAGATAAAATTAGGCCAAAAAATGTCTGTTGGAACTGAGAAATCACCATCTTCAAGTAAAATATAAGAGAAGACAAAATTTGGACCCGGGAAATCGCCATCTTCATCTATAAAATGTCTGTTGTAACTTGGATATCACCATGTTCAACTGAAAATATTTTTATCTATCATTTTCTGATCTTGGTGCTCTTTTATACATTTTATGAAAGATATGGAGCTTTTTATTTATTGATATAATTTTCCTAGCCTAAATTTGTCTTCTCTTATTTTCTAGTTGAAGATGGCGACCTTTTTATTAAATTATATGAATTATTGGCCTAATTTTGTCTTCTCTTATATTCCAGTTAAAGGTGGCGATCATCCGGTTCCAATGGATATTTTTTCGGATTTTTCTGAGCTCCGGCCTATTTTCCACATTTTTGGAAGATATGGATCTTTTTATTAAATGATATGATATTTTGGCTTAATTTTGTCTTTTCTTATTTTTCGGCTGAAGATTACGATCTCACGGTTCCAATGGACATTTTTGCGGATTTTTCTGATCTCGTGATTATTTTCTACATTTTCTGGAAGATATGGATCTTTTTATTAAATTATAGTTTTTGTAGCCTAATTTTATCTTCTCTTATTTTTAAGTTGAAGATGGCGATATCCCTGTTTCAACGGACATTTTGGCTGATATTTCTGAGCTCGGGCTATTTTCAACATTTTTTGTAAGATATGTATCATTTTATTAAATGATATGATTTTTCAAGACTCTTTTGGCTTCTCTTATTTTTCAATTAATGATGACAATCTCCCTATTAAAATGGAAATTTTTGCGGAATTTTCTGAGCTTGAGTCTATTTTCTACATTTTATTGTAGATAAGGATCTTGTAATTAAATGATATGATTTTTATAGCCTACATTTGTCTTCTCTTATTTTCCATTTGAGATGCCGGTTTCCAAGTTCCATCGGAAATTTTTGCGGATTTTTCTTTTCTCGGGGCTATTTTCTGTATTTTCTGGAAGATAACAATCGTTTTAATAAATTCTATGATTTTTTGTCTAATTTTGTGTTCTTATTGATTTTTCGTTGATGATGGTGATCTCTCGATTCCCACGGATATTTTTTAGTATTTTTCTGAGCTCGGGGCTATTTTCTGTATAATCTGGAAGATATCGATCGTTTTATTAAATGATATGATATTTTGGCCTAATTTTGTCTTCTTTGTTTTTCGTTAAATTTGCGCTCTCCTGGTTCCGACGGATATTTTTGCGGATTTCTTTCGAGCTCGGTGATATTTTCTACATTTTATGGAAAATAAGAATCTTTATATTAATTGGTATGATTTTTATTGCCTAATTTTGTTCTCTTATTTTTCAGTTGAACATAGTGATCTACTGGTTGTAACGGATATTTTTGCAGATTTTCTAAGCTCTGTGCTATTTTCCTTATTTTATGGAAGATATGGATCTTTTTATTAAATGTTATGATTTTTATTGCTTAAGTTTGTCTTCTATTATTTTTAAGTTGAAGATGGCGATCTCCTGAGTCCAACAGACATTTTTACGGATTTTTATGAGCTTTGAGCTATTTTCTACATTTTATGGAAGATATGGATCTTTTTATTAAATAACATGATTTTTAAAACCAAAGTTTCTCTTCTCTTATTTTACAGTTGAAGATGGTGATCTTTATATTGAATGATATGATTTTTTAGCCTAATTTTGTCTTCTCTTATATTTCAATCGAAGATGGCATTCTCTCGGTCCCAACAAACATTTTTGCAGATTTTTCTGAGCTTCGGACTATTTTCCACATTTTCTCAAAAAAGATATGGATCGTTTTATTAAATGATATGATTCTGGCCTAATTTTGTCTTCTCTTATTTTTCATTAGAAGTTGGCGATCTCCCGGTTCCAACATACATTTTTGCAGATATTTCTGATCTCGGGCTATTTTTCGCATTTTCGGAAATATACGGATCATTTTGTTAAATTATAGCAGAGAAGATAAAATTAGTCCAAAAAATATCCATTAGAACCGGAAAATCGCCATCTCCAACTGAAATATAAGGGAAGACAAAATTCGGAACATGGAAATCGCGATCTTCATCTATAAAAATGTCTGTTGTAACCGAGATATCGCCATCTTCAACTGAAAAGATTTTTATATATCATTCTAAGCTTGGTGCTATTTTCTACATTTTATGAAAGATATTATTAATTGAAAAGATTTTTCTAGCCTAAATTTGTCTTCTCTTATTTTCATGTTGAAGATGTCAATCTTTTTATTAAATGATATGATTTTTTGACCAAATTTTGTCTTCCCTTATATTTCAGTTGAAGATGGCGATCACCCGGTTCCAACGGACATTTTTGGGGAGTTTTCTGAGCTCCGGCCTATTTTCCAAAATTTTGGAAGATATGGATTGTTTTATTAAATGATATGATATTTTGGTCTAATTTTGTCTCCTATTTTCTAGTTAAAGACGTCGCTCTCCTGGTTCCAACAGACATTTTTGCGGATTTTTCTGAGTTTGTGGCTATTTCTACATTTTCTGGAAGATATGTTTCTGTTTATTAAACGATATGAATTTTTTGGCCTAATTTTGTTTTCTCATGTTTTTAGTTGAATATGTCGATTTCCCGGTTCCATTGGACGTTTCGATGGATTTTTCCTGAGCTCAGAGCATTTTTCTACATTTTCTGGAAGATATGAATCTTTTTATTAAATGATATGATTTGTTGTCGTAATTTTGTCTTTTGTTAGTTTTCAGTTGATGGTGATCTCCCGATTCTAACAGATATTTTTGCTGATTTTGAGGGTTGTTGGCTATTTTCTAAATTTTCTGGAAGATATGAATCGTTTTATTAAATGATATGATTTTTGGCCTAATTTTGCCTTTATTATATTTAAGTTGAAAAGTGCGATCTTCCGGTTCTGACGGATATTTTTGCAGTTTTTTCTAAGTTCAATGCTATTTTCTACACTTTCTAGAAAACACGTATCTTTATATTAAATGATATGATTTTCATACCCTAATTTTGTCTTCTCTATTTTTCTATTGAAGATGGCGATCTCCTCGTTCCAACAGACATTTTTGCGGATTTTCCTGAGCTCGAGTCAATTTTCTACATTTTCTGGATGATATGGAGCTTTTTCTTAAATGATATGATTTTAATAACCTAAGTTCCACTTATCTTATTTTTAAGTTGAAGATGTCGATCTCTCGGTTCCATCAGACATTTTTGCGGATTTTTCTTAACTCCGGCCTATTTTCTACATTATCTGGAAGATATGAATAGTTTTATTAAATGATATGATTTTTTGGCCTAATTTTGCTTTCTTTTATTTTAAGTTTAAAATTTTGATATCCCGGTTCCAACTAACATTTTGTCGATTTTTCTGAGATCGGGCCTATTTTCTGCATTTTTTGGAAGATATGGATCGTTTTATTAAGCGATATAATTTTTGGTTTAATTTTGTCTTCTCTTATTTTTTCATTAAAGATACGGACATTTTTGTGGATTTTTATGAGCTCCAGCCTATTTTCTACATTCTATGTAAGATAAGGTTATTTGTATTAAATGATTTGACTTTTATAGCATAATTTTGTCTTCTCTTATTTTTTGCAGTTGAACATGGCGATCTCCCGGCTCCAACGGACATTTTGCGGATTTTTTAGCTTGGTGCTATTTTCAACATTTTATGGAAGATATGGGTCTATATATTAAATGATATAATTTTTAGGTTCTAATTTTGTCTTCTCTTATTTTTTTTATTGAAGATGGCGATCTTTCGGTTCAAACGGACATTTTTTTGGATTTTTTTGAGCTCGGTTCTATTTTTTAAATTTTATGGAATATTTTAATCTTTTGTTAAATGGTATGATTTTTATCGTCTAAAGTTTATCTTCTCTTATTTTTCAGTTGAAGATGGCGTCTTCCAGTTCGAACGGAAACTTTGCAAATTTTTATGAGCTCGAGGCTATTTCTGCATTTTTGGATCGTTCTATTAAAAGATACGATTTTTGGCCTAATTTTGTCTTCTCTTATTTTTTTCATTGAAGATGGTGATCTCTTGGTTCCAACGGACGTTTTTGCGGATTTTTTGAGCTATGTGCTACTTTCTACTTTTTTGTAAGATATGGATCTTTATAAATGAGATGATTTTTATATCCTAATTTTGTCATCACTTATTGTTCATTTGAGGATGGCGATCTCCCGGTTCCAACGGACATTTTTGTGGATTTTTCTGAGCTCGAGTCTTGTTTCTACATTTTCTGAAAGATATGTATTTTTTATTAAAT
>JAULAV010008046.1:0-50000 GCA_030789695.1 Scilla litardierei | reverse complement strand
TCCGTAGCCGAGTTCGGGAAGGCCATCTACGTCGAAAGCCTATTGACCCCAACCATTGACGAAGAAGAACTGATGTGTGCGGGCACGGTGACGACGTGGATGACCCCCATTATGAAGTACTTGGAGACGGGGGAACTGCCCGAGGAGCGGATGCTGGCTAGAAAGGTGGAGAGGCGGGTCCTGTCATTTGTACTCCTGGACGGAGTGATGTACCGCCGCCGTCGCGCCAATTTCAACGTCCTGCCCTAAAATGCTTGGGCCCGGAGCAGGCCGAGCAAGTCATCCGCGAAGTGCACGAAGGCTTCTGTGAAAACCACCATGGCGGTCGCACCATCGCCCACAAAATAATGCGCCAGGGGTACTATTGGCCGACAATGATCCAGGACGCGGTACAATACGTCAAGAGGTACGAGGCGTGCCAGAAATTCTGCCGACGGACGACCGCACCTCCGGCCAACTTGATGCCCATCGTGAGCCCGATCCCATTCGCCAAATGGGGACTCGACATCCTTGGGCCTTTCCCGAAGGCATCCGGGGAAGGAAATATCTAGTCGTCGCCATGGACTACTTCACGAAGTGGGTGGAGGCAGAGCCGCTAGCGTGTATCACATGGACGGACATGAAGGGCTTTATCTGGCAATCCATTATATGTCGCTTCGGGATACCCCGATCGATAGTCACGGATAACGGAAGGCAGTTTGATTGTGAAGGCTTCCGTGACTTCTGTTCGGGCTGGGGGATCAAACTCCATTTCACGTCAGTCGCCCACCCGCAGTGCAACGGAATGGCGGAGGTCGCGAATAAATACATCTTGAACCCTATGAAGAAAAAGGTGGACACCGCCCTTGGGGCATGGGTCGACGAGCTGCCGGGAATCATATGGTCCTATCGCACCACCCACAAGGCCTCGACAGGAGAAAGCCCGTTCATGCTAGCATACGGATCGGAGGCGGTCGTTCCCATGGAGATTGGAGAAGAGACGCTCTGACTAAAACTCTTCGACGAAGAGATCAATGGAGAGGGACTCGGCCTCAGTCTTGAATTGATAGACGAGGTACGAGACCGGGCCCTGACGAGCCTCGTTAAGCACAGTCAGAAGATGGCGCGACACTACGACTCCCGGGTGAAGCAGCGGACTTTCAGGATCGGCGACTTGGTCCTCAGAGACGCCACCTTACGACCCGAGACCGCCCTGCGGGGAAAGCTGGCCGCCAAATGGGAAGGGCCCTACAAGGTCATCGATATCGTCGGACCAGCCACGTATATCTTGGCAACCCCTGATGGGAACGAGCTGGCCCATCCTTGGAACGCAAAGCACCTGCTAAAGTTCTACCAATAGTTGTGATTTTTTCTTTTATATATACGAAATACACATCTACCCGCTTTCCGCAACATTGTTGTTTCTACATAAGTGTTTCAGCGCCAAACCTCCGAACCTCTGGGGCAGGGCCAACCCTAGCCACCCAAACCAGAGAAGGGCACGGGCCGGGCTACGCGCCCGCTCCCCCCTCAAGACCTTTGGGGCAGGGCCAACCCTAGCCACCCAAACCAGAGAAGGGCACGGGCCGGGCTACGCGCCCGCTCCCCCCCTCAAGACCTCTGGGGCAGGGCCAACCCTAGCCACCCAAACCAGAGAAGGGCACGGGCCGGGCTACGCGCCCGCTCCCCCCCTCAAGACCTCTGGGGCAGGGCCAACCCTAGCCACCCAAACCAGAGAAGGGCACGGGCCGGGCTACGCGCCCGCTCCCCCCTCAAGACCTCTGGGGCAGGGCCAACCCTAGCCACCCAAACCAGAGAAGGACATGGGCCGGGCTACGCGCCCGCTCCCCCCTCAAGACCTCTGGGGCAGGGCCAACCCTAGCCACCCAAACCAGAGAAGGGCATGGGCCGGGCTACGCGCCCGCTCCCCCCTCAAGACCTCTGGGGCAGGGCGAACCCTAGCCACCCAAACCAGAGAAGGGCACGGGCCGGGCTACGCGCCCGCTCCCCCCCTCAAGACCTCTGGGGCAGGGCCAACCCTAGCCACCCAAACCAAAGAAGGGCACGGGCCGGGCTACGCGCCCGCTCCCCCCCTCAAGACCTCTGGGGCAGGGCCAACCCTAGCCACCCAAATCAGAGAAGGGCACGGGCCGGGCTATGCACCCGCTCCCCCCCTCAAGACCTCTGGGGCAGGGCCAACCCTAGCTACCCAAACCAGAGAAGGGCACGGGCCGGGTTACGCACCCGCTCCCCCCTCAAGACCTTTGGGGCAGTGCCAACTCTAGCCACCCAAACCAGAGAAGGGCACGGGCCGGGCTACGCATCCGCTCCCCCCTCAAGACCTCTGGGGCAGGGCCAACCCTAGCCACCCAAACCAGAGAAGGGCACGGGCCGGGCTACGCGCCCGCTCCCCCCCTCAAGACCTCTGGGGCAGGGCCAACCCTAGCCACCCAAACCAGAGAAGGGCACGGGCCGGGCTACGCGCCCGCTCCCCCCTCAAGACCTCTGGGGCAGGGCCAACCCTAGCCACCCAAACCAGAGAAGGGCACGGGCCGGGCTACGCGCCCGCTCCCCCCTCAAGACCTCTGGGGCATGGCCAACCCTAGCCACACAAACCAGAGAAGGGTACGGGCCGGGCTACGCGCCCGCTCCTCCCCTCAAGACCTCCGGGGCAGGGCATAGGCAAGGACGCGTAACCGCACCCCAGACTTGGCAGACCCGTGACCCTTGAAAAGTCGAACCTGGAAAAGAGGACAAGTACACGTAAACCGGGGCAAACGAGGCGACAGTTCCCGATGAGGCTGCCCCGATGCGACTCGACGAAACGAAAGGACGCTCGAGAAATACGCCGCCATTAATGATACACCACAAAAGAGGTTCCCTAACCGCCACCTGGCAAAAGCGGTTTCCAACGGGCGTGATTCCGAGGAGCCCATCAATAATGCCAGCTCATCGCAATAACTATGGAGGAAACCGTCAACAAAATCCCCCTATAAATACACCTCTCACCCTCCCGAAAAAGAGAAGAACAAAGAGTCGAAAGATATGAGGTATCGGTCCCAACGCCCCCCACCCGCTGGGAAACGGGCCGAGACGCCTCGTCCTAACAAAAGGGAGATCACCAGCCACCAGTGGTTCCCCCCACCCTGGATGGTGGTCGCTGCATCTCCACAACCTCCGATAGGATATTCCCCTTACAACGGATCGCCAATAAGATACTCCGCTTACACAAGGGAAATCCACCTTTCACTCCGCCGTCTGCTCTAAACAAGGACGAGTCAGAGAAAGGTAGGCATCCGCCCCCCGCCGACAGGAAAAGCAAGAGCCCCCCAGGCTTGCAAGCCAACACCTCCTTGCCGCCGACCTCCGGACGGGGACCTCGGCAAGGCTGCATCCCCGACGAGCCCAAACGGCGAGTCATGGCGTGTCAGCCCGCCCCAGCACAATCGGGACCTGAACCCCGCCCTCACACCTAAACAGCGAGGCGTGGAGGGGAGGCGCTCCGATCGTCAGGATTCCCCCCACCCTCAAACCCAAACCGCGAGGCATGGAGGGAGATGACAAAGCTATAGAGAGGAGGCGGCCCGATCGTCAGGACCCCCCGCCCCCGGGACAAAAACCACAGCAAGACGGCTTCCCTGGTGAGCCCCCCCAGCGCTTCCGCCTGACTAAGGAGACCTGGCAACCCGTCAACGCATTGGACGGACCCTCACCTAGGCGCCAAGAACAACTGAAGATAAAAAGGCCCACCCGGCAAAGGGTAACCCCTAAATCAGGAGGTCACTCACCGCAGGCGAGGACAGTTCCACAGCCCGCCCCCGAGCCGGAGCTTACCCCCAAGAACGGGCGATAATCTAAGTACCCGTGTGCGAGCCATAGAAAGGTTCTTGTAAATATAAATGAAAACATTTATCTCCATCAAAGTCGTTTTAACTTTCGGAAAACGCCATAGCATGAAACAATAGCCCCACCAAAGGCCGGGCGAGTTTACGAAACGGAACCACCCCTCGCGGTGGGTAAAGCAGGAACATAGAATCGCCCCACGTACTAACTTAGGACGCCCAGTAAGTATACCCCCACAGTCCGAACCCCCCGATAACAGGAAGGACCGACGTTTCTAAACGAGACCCCTCGCCAACTAAAGTCCGCCATACCTTTCAGACAAAGGTGAAGGGGTTGAACTGAGGCCCGCTCTGCGGGGCCGCTTCCGCCCGAGACAGAATCCACCCGCAACAGACACCCGGGGGTCAGCCATGCTACGAGTAGCCACTGTTCGTAATAGGGCGGCATGTCTCATCCCGATCGCATCCAGTGATCATCCGTCCCGTCCAAACACCACACATAGACCATCAACATCCCCTTTCCCCAGACCTCGTGCTCTCGGGCAAGGGAATGTTGGGGGAAGTAATTGTGTACACAAGCAAGAAAACAAAATAGGTAACACCAGCGACAAAACACGGCAAAGACCGGCTTCCCAATGGCGACTCGCCCTCCTCGGTAGGGGCTAACCGGTCCGGCCCGCACAGCGACCAACTACCCGAGGCCGGCCACCCAAACCACCTCAGGAATCCCCCGCCCGGATTAGGACCCCGATCCTCGAAAACCCAACTCCGGGAATAAGGAAAAATACACGTAAACCGGGGCGGACCGGTCGCAAGCCAGAAACCGCGAAATAATGCCCGTTGGGTATACGCCTGGCACCGATAAGGCAGCGCCACGACGCGACTCGACGAAGCGATATGACACTCGAAAAACACGCCCTCAGCATCAACACGCCCCCCGAGAGGCCATGACAGACGAACCGTGTCAGGTGCCCCCAGGAAAAAGTGGTCCACAAAGCGCGTGATTCGGCGTTGCCTCTTAATGGCACTTGTCCCTCAAGCTATCGGAGATGAACCCTTCTTCAGAATCCCTCCATAAGTACCCCCCCTTCAGAGTTTAGGGAAGAGAGGAAGATACACGAAAGGGATTCGCATCCCCTCACACCAGGTATGAAACGGCCCCGAACGCCCCACCGAGCTACAAAGAAGGCCGATGACCACCGACGGGCATCACTTCCCCCCAACGGTGACCGCCTCCACTCCGCGACCTCTGATAGGATGTTCCCCTTACACATGGGAGGTCCCGCCTGCCAGCCTTCCTCTTGCTCGTTACCAGATGAAACAGCAGGCCCGGAAGACTAGCCGCGGGCCGCCACACCCCAATTAACATCCACCCCACGGCGATCCCTACCGGGTGTGAGGGCAGAAACCCCCAACGGGTCTCCTAGCTACCCACCTGCCTGCCCCCAACCTTCCCCGCGACGCCAGCCCACCGGACTCCCCCTGGGAGGGCGACGCCACCCCCACCACCTCGTCCTTCGCCTCCTCCGGGGTTCCCCCTCGGTGTGCGGGATCCCTGGCGAGGCCGGGCAACCCTCCAGCACGGTTACGGCGAGACAGAACGCGAGGAAGCAAGGAAAGGGAAAGGAAGAAGGTCCACCAGACAAACGAGGGTCAGCCCCCCCGAAGTGGGGGTCACTACGGGGCTGCATCCCTGATGAAGCCAAACGGTGATTCACGACACGTCAGCTCGCCCCAGGACAAGGAGGCAGAAGGAATTCAGCGGTCAGTAGAAAGGAAGACCGCCCCGCAACGGGGACCTGCTCACCCCGATGCAGCGGGCGACGAGTTAAAACAACCTCCCGCCCCGACCACAGGTTTGGACACACCTGCCCTACGGTTGTAAATAGCACCTGGATCTCCTGTAGAGGCTGATGAATAATATTCTTCCTTACTGGCCCCTCACCCTAAGCCCAAGTGCACAACAGCTAGGAATTCCACCCGGCACAGTGCGGCTAAAGCACCGTAAAAATAACAACCACATCCGGTAAACACGTCACAACGAAAACCATGGCCTCCTCGAGAAAGTCGGGCTCCCCCAAAGTCCGACCCAGCCGCCACATACAATGGCACGTCGTTAAGGGGCAACGCCCCTCCCCAAATCGCAGTATCCCACCTAGTCTGGCTCCCAGTCGGGACTAGATCTCACGATCCCGCAACAGCGGGCGATACTCCGCGGGAACCGCGTCGCCACTCCTGAGCGTGGACCCAAGTCTGAACCATGTTAGAAGGGAGGTAGTGTTACGCCATCCGAGCCAAGCCAGGCTTCCGCCTCGCACTCGAATGCCGGGGGCAATTGTTACGACCTAAAGATCGTAGGAATACGATTCCCGCCCAGATCCGCTGACATACCCCATTAACTCACCCCTACGCGAAAGGGCCGCCATCCCGGAGGTCCGAGGCTACACGGGAATGGGCGCACCTTTCAGCACTCCCCCCTCCCGGCCGAGGCGTACAACCGCAGCTGCTCGGCCCGCCAGGGGCAGTGCGCTTGGGGAGCGCCCAGGCAGTGCCGCCGGGGATGCTGACGTAGGCATGTGCATATCCCTCCTTGCCAGCGGCCCACGACCCGCAACCAAAAAGGGGCGCGACCGGGCCGGACAACCCCCGAGCAGGTCGACCCGGCTGGTCCCCATGAACCACGGCGCCGGGGATAGCATAGCCAGACCTTTAGTTCATCACATACGACAAACAACCTAGTGTAAGGACACGACTGACACTAACGCCGCCTGACCATCTGACAAAGCGCCCCCTGGCCGCTGAGCCCCCTAACACTTAATGCTTTCGGCCCTGACATCCTGACAAAAGTGCCCCTGGCCGTTGCGCCGTCTGACAAAAGCAGGGCAGGCACTCCTGTTCCTGACATCCTCGTCCGAAGCTTCCGCTGACAACCGAGCCAGCTCAGCACGTCGAGTCAGCATGCCAGGTCAGCCCCACCTAGTTATCTCTCGTCAGGTATAAATACCTACTCACTTCTGACGGTGAGGAGGTTGGCAAATTCTCTCTCTCAATCCATTATTCACACACGAGGGCAAAGGTCGTCCACATCTTTGTTCTCCCACTTATAGCTCGTCACGTACGGTCGACACACCCTCAGTCCGACCGGCGTGCCTAGCCCCCGTTTTAAGCCCTATTACTGACTTAGGCATCGGAGGGGCTAAGGGTTGGATCCCAACCCCGCCCTTCTGACGAGTTGCTCGTGGTGCAGGAAAGCTCGCCCCTTGGTTGACATCAACCTCTGGCTCCCGCCACCCGATCTTCTTCCGTCGTGTCCGGTGAGATTTGACTCCGTGGCCACCCCCGGCGGAAAGTCTAGCCTCTTCACCCCACTAATCACTTGTTAAATATCTCACCTAAACCATCGTATCAATATAACCACCGTGCCCTTGGTTCCCCTCAATACAAATTCATTGTACGCGAGTTCCACCTCGTAACAGGCTCCATTTCAATGCCGGATGCTTGTGATAATAGTTTTAGAAGTCTGTGTGGTCGACTTAAGATCTCGTTGTAGGCTGAAGTGATCTTCACCCCCATGAACGTTGTCAGGCGGGTGACTGACTGCGGGTGCACTGAGGATAACCGGCAAGCTGATCATACCCGCAATTAGGATGACATGGCATGTGAAGCCGATTATGGGGCCTGTTGCGCCCTTGGGCCGGCGCTAGAGAGATTCGTTCTAATAGGCGATAAAGGCCCACGAAGCCCGTGGAAGAAGCCCGAAGTTGACCCAATCAGAGTCCACATGTCATTTGCCCATTGAACTTCCTTCGTCTCAAACGTGCGATCGATATTGGGCTCATGAATAACTGAGGCGTGGGCGACGGTTACCCCAATTAAAGAGGGGAGATCGTGACGCCATAATTGGTGACAGTTATCTTCCCAACGTCACTGAAAAGATCCCGGAGGTCTATAAATACACGGGAGCTGAACAGAAAAAGGGGAGAAGTATGCGACCTAGTACTCATATATTCTACATTCTGCTTGATAACTCTTCCTCCAAATAGCTTGCGACGACTGACTCGAGACGAACCTCCGTGGGTCGATCTCGACAGCTCCAAGTTTCTTCTTAAGTTCCAACTCTAACTTAAGCGTCGGAGGGGATTTGGGTTGGAACCCAGATCCGACCCTCCTGACGTTCTCTTGTGGTACAGGAAGATCGCAGCCTGACCTAACAATAAGGTCGTTTGACCATTTCTCACCGGTGATCATTTGAGGCTCAATTCACTCAGAGGGTTGAACGAGCGTCGTGCACTCATTTCAACTACCAACGACCCAGGTTCTATTAACACATGGTCTCATTCTAATAGCTGACGAGCCTACACCTCGATAGAGAAGTCCACATCAGCTTAAGTATAGTTATCACCATTTTTAGCCTTAACAGTTGGTGCCATCTGTGGAGAACACCAGTCAACATCCCGAAGCAATCAAAGCTTAATGTCGACTGGACCGAATACAACGGATCACTCTACGTCCTAGTTCAAGAAACATTGGGCGAAGGTGATCCGAACGCAATTTTTGGATACCAAGGAGCTCCATTTAATACTTAAGTGGTGACTCATGAACAATTTATCCAGTTCGCTGAGAAGATGGAGAAGAGCATGGTCGTGCTGGCTGCCGCTGTTCAACGGGACATTGAGCGTCAACAACCAGGAGGAGGGTGAGCTACCCAAGGCAACCAGGCTTCAGGCAAGCAAGGACTTGAGCAACAATAAAGCTTACAGCCGAATACCCACTCCTCCATCTTGACAGAACGGATAGATGGGGAATGACCACCTCACCCCTGGGCACAATGGTGGTACATGACCCTCCAATAATGGGCGGACCACCTACAACAACTTAGACCTGATGAGAGAGAATCTCACCCAAGGTCGTAGTCCATCCAACCTTACAGCATGCAACAAGAGGAAGGAGATGGAAGCTAGCCCTAACCACTCTTTAAGTGCCACTCACCAGCGACAAGAGGAACATACTCTAATCGCTCTTCCTGCTAATCGGCGGACTCCCCTAAAGAAGAGCATCATGTCTGCCCCACTACTCCCCAAGTTCAAGATCCCAGCCTTGCAGACGTATGATGGTACCAGAGACCTGTGGGCACACGTCCAAAGATACCAGAACGTGATGGAGTTCTATAGAGCTGATGAGCCATACCTCTGCCGGGCCTTCCATACCACGCGTACAAAAGCAGCATACGACTGGTACCACGGACTGCCCGACAATACCATCGGGTCATTTGACAAAATGTCTGACTTTTTTGTAGGCAGTTTGTTGCGGGGAGATGCCCGAAGCGAAAATCATCTCATATCTTCACCCTTAAACAAAGTGAGAGAGAATCAATTCGGGATTTTGTCAAACGCTTGAACGAAGAGAGATTGGAGATCGAGGAAGTTCTGGACTCAACCATCATTGGAGCCCTCACCTAAGCAGTCAAGAGCAAACATCTACTAAGGTCCTTGCATGAATTCCCGTCGAGCACTCTCGTGGAGCTGTTCAGTACGGCAGACCGATTCATGACCTCGAAGAAGCACTCGCCTCCCAAGCGTCGGGAGGAAACAAAACGAGACGCACGATCCCTAGGGAACTCTCAACCAGCACCATGAGATCGACGTCAAAGGGACAAGAGTCCCCAGAGCAAGGAGCATCTTGCCAAAGATATATAAATCAGGCCGAATGCCCCTAAAGCAGAAGTCATAGCATACACCTAACGAGAAGGACTCATCAATGAGCCTATAAAGAAGGGCATATACGTGAAAAGGGATGATCTCAAATTCTGTAAGTACCACAACGACTATGGACATGACACCGACGATTGTTGGATGCTCAAGAAAGAGATCGACGCGCTGTCAAACGTGGTCATCCCAAGAAGCCAGGCAACGACCAGCCAAATAAAGAGGTACCTCGAAGCAGAAAGGTAATGGGCCATTGGCCGGGTCACCCGTCACCAAGGTGGTTGACTATGCAAGCTTCTAGGATCAAATAAAGGTGAGGCAAAAACAGTCCTGAACAAGATCAAAATGCATGTACGCTTTTTTCTTCTATGTTAAAGCCTTTTCGCATTAATAAAGTCTGTTTTTTTTCCTTCGAAACACATTTTCTCAACATAGCACTTATGAATTTTGTGGGAATCCCTCCGTTTAATGCTGGGTTAAAACTCGACAAGCGTACTGCTCACAAGGATCCAATCCTTAATAGAAATTTAGATGGACCATACTCATTTCAATTCATATTGTCTTAATGAAAACAGACTTGGATCCTTCTCGGTCGTTAGCCGTAAGTCGAAGGGTCAACCCCTTTGCAACTGAACGACCCTACTGCGTCGTCAGCTGTAAGACGAAGAGGCCACGTCCATTGCTACCGAATGATCCTTCTCTGTCATCAGTCGTAAGCAGAAGGGGCCACTCCCTCGCAACCGAACAATCTTACTGTGTCGTCGGTCATAAGACAAAGGGGCCACGCTCCTCGCTACCGAACGATCCTTCTTGGTCGTCAGCCACAAACCGAAGGGGGGCCACCCCCTCGCAACTGAATGACCATACTGCATCGTCGGTCGTAAGACGAAGGGAACATGCTCCTTGCTATCGAACGATCCTTCTCGGGCGTCAGCCGTAAGCCGAAGGGGCCACCCCTGGAAACTGAATGACCCTACTGCATCGTCAGCTCTAAGATGAAGGGGCCACGCCCCTCGCTACCGAACGATCCTTCTCGATCATCAGCCATAATTCGAAGGGGCCACCTCCTTGTAACTGAACGACCAAACTGTGTCGTGGGCCGTAAGACGAAGGGGCCACGCCACTCGTTGTCGAACAATCCTCCTCGATCGTCAGCCGCAAGCCGAAGGGTCATCCCCTCACAACTGAACGACCTACTACGTCATCGGTCGTAAGACGAAGGGGCCACGCCCCTTGCTACCGAACAATCCTTTTTGGTTGTCAGCCGTAAGTCGAAGGGGTCACCCCCTCGTAATTGAACGACCCTACTATGTCGTCGGCCGTAAGATGAAGGGGCCATGCTCCTCGCTACCGAATGATCCTTCTCGTTCATTAGCCGTAAGCCAAAGGGGCCACCCCCTCGCAACCGAACAACCCCACTGTGTCGTCGACCGTAGGGCCATGCCCCTCTCTATCGAATGTTCCTTCTCAGTCGTTAACCGTAATTCGAAGGGGCCACCCCTTGCAATTGCACGACCCTACTACGTCATTGATCGTAAGACGAAGGGGCCACACCCCTCGCTACCGAACGATCCTTTTTGGTCATCAGCCATAAGCCGAAGGGGTCACTTCCTCGCAACTGAACGACCCCGCCACATCGTCAACTGTAAGACGAAGGGGCCATGCGCCTCGTTACTGAACAATCCTTCTCGGTCGTTGGCCGTAAGCCAAAGGGGCCAACCCCTTGCAAATGAACGAACCAACTACGTCATCGGTCGTAAGACGAAGGGGCCATGCCCCTCGCTACCGAACGATCCTTCTTGGTCGTCAGTTGTAAGACGAAGGGGTCACCCCCTCACAACTAAACGACCCTACTGCATTGTTGGCCAAAAACGAAGGGGACATGCCCCTCGCTACTGAATGATCCTTCTCGGTCATAAGCCATAAGCCGAAGGGGCCACCCCTCGCAACTAAACAACCATACTCTTTCGTTGGCCGTAAGACGAAGGGGCCACACCCTCGCTACTGAACAATCCTATTCAGTCGTCAGCCGTAAGCTGAAGGGGCTGCCCCTCGCAATTGAACGACCTTGCCACATCATCGGTCGTAAGACAAAGGGACCACGTCCCTCGCTACCGAACGATCCTATTCGGTTGTTAGCCGTAAGCCGAAGGGGCTATCCCCTTGCAACTGAACGACCCCACCACATCGTCGGCCGTAAGACGAAGGGGCCACATCCATCGCTACCGAACGATCCTATTTGGTCGTCAGCCATAAGTTGAAGGGGCCAACCCCTCGCAGCGGAACGACCCTGCCATGTCATTGGTCGTAAGACGCAGGGGCCATGCCCCTCGCTACCGAACTATCCTATTGGGTCATCAGTCGTAAGACGCAGGGGCCACGTCCCTCGCTACCGAACTATCCTATTGGGTCATCAGTCGTAAGCCGAAGGGGACACCCCTCGTAATGGAATGACCTTACCACGTCGTCGGTCGTAAGACGAAGGGGCCACGCCCCTCGCAACCGAATGATCCTATTCGGTCGATAGCCGTAAGCCGAAGGAGCCACCCCCTTGCAACTGAACGACCCTGCCATGTTGTCAGCCGTAAGACAAATGGGCCACACCCCTCGCTACCCAACGATCCTATTCGGTCGTCAGCCATAAGTCGAAGGGGACACCCCCTCGCAACTGAACGACACTGTCACGTCGTCGGTCGTAAGACAAAGGGGCCAATCCCCTTGCTACCGAACTACCCGACTTCGTAGTCGGTCATTGGCTGAAAAATCATCCCTCACCCAACTTCAAGGACTGCACCTTACTACAAGTGCTAATGAGGGTATGATTCAACGATTCAACCCCTACCACCTTGAGCAGTTGCTTGACTCGTTGAAAGGGGCCAAATGGCGACACAGTCGCACATATACGCTCCTTTAAACAATTGTCGATTTGTGATAAACATAGAGGTATGTGACAAATTTTGACATTATCTGGTATTACAAAATTGTCGTTTATCTACAATATACGCCCCCATACATTCAAATTTTTTTGGAGGGGGTAAGAAACTCATTAAGATCCCTCAGTCGAATCGGTATACCATTGGTCTCCTTCGATCGAAGTAGCATGCTTTTGATCCCTTTGAACACCAACATTTGCAGCCTCACCTGTCTCAGCGACAGCTTCGTCAACAGGAATAGCCCCATCCATGGCTTGGCCCTGATCATCACCATCATCGATCAGGAAACACACATGGATTTGGTCAATCTCAGCTGCAAAATCGGGGAATCGATCTTTTACCTCCAATTGACACCACTCATAACCTTGTTATACAGCTCATTGAAGTCGGGCAATTTGTCCGTACATTCTTGGGCTGCCTTCTCCGCGATTTCCCTCGTGCCGACTTCCCGAAAGCTGTCAAGGAGTCAGGCTTGGAGTTCATTCTCCCTGGCCTCCAACTTGGCCCTTTCCTCTAGAAGTTTCTTCTCCGCTTGCTCCCTCAAAGCAATTTGACCAGCCTCCCTCTTACGAGACTGACCTAACTTATGTTCGAGTCGGAGCGCCCGAGATTGGCTCAATTTATTTAGAAGCCTCCATCTGTCCAGCTTCACCTCGGCATTCTCGACGGCCATTCGGGCTGTCGCCAATGTGGCATCATGATTATCCACCACCACTGAGCGTTGACGCAACACAGTGTTAGCCACGAGAGCCTGTAGACAAATGGAAATTGACAATATCAACACTTGTTTCGTTCATAATGAAAACTAATATGATGCTCACCTGAACGTTCATGTGAATGGCGATTGAAGACAACATCTCATAATCGACCCTATCTAGAACAACCCGGTCCCTAGGAAGGATTGAATTCTCAGCAATTCGTGAGGTGGTCCCACAGTCCAGAAGGGTCAACTCATCCCTCCTGATTGGGAAGTCCAGCTGAAGGAGCTCCTCCTCAGGATAATTAAGCGGGTCTTGAGGTGATCGATTTTAAATAGAATTGATCTAAATTCCTCAGGAATATCCTTGGCCAGAGACGTTGGAGGAAATAAACCTCCCCAAGGCCAAGAATCCTGATGCAGAATAGGCTCTGGAGGAGGAGGGGTTTCCTCAGAATCCCTTTGTGAAAGAGGACCCTATTCTTGTTCAAGGGGTTAAGTCTCACCATGTGACTGATCCACGTTCAGAGAAGCAGACGGGACCATGGCTTCGTCCGACCCAGACGACTCTGAGTCGCTAATGCGAAGCTGCTCCCTCGATCTCTTCACTCGTTCAACTACAACCACCTCAAATTTGGTGGGAAGCTTCTTCTTTTTCCTCTACTAAGGGGGAACCAACTGCGCGGCTTCATGAATGACTACGGGTAAAGTCTCAGAGGTCCATGTCATTCCTTCCTCCAGAAGATGCACTTGAGGAGATGACACATTCTCCTCAGCTTCTCTAATGGAAGCCTCGACAGCTTCCCTCAACTCGATGTCAACATGGTGTTCCAGACCGACCATGCCTGCAAGGAGAAGGCAAAATTCAAGAAAACGAAGATCAAATCAGTAATGGGCTAGGTCGAATCAACCTTTCATCCACACGGTATTATGCAACACTGGGTCAGTCAACAACCACTTCGTCTTCCTGGTCTCCTTTGGCAACTTCATCAAGAAACGTGCAATTTTCTCCTCCTCATCGAAAAGAGGCTTGTCTTCAATCGTGCCCAAATCAGGCATCCCCCATTGGGTGACAAAACTCGCCTCGCCATGAAATACCACAAATACGAATTGGTCTTTCCATTTCAAATTCGAGGAGGGGAGATCGTCAAATAGTTTCCTACCTCGACGAGCGGTTATCATATACCAACCCGAGGTCTTGAGGGGAGGAATTTTGAAAAATTAATTGAACAACTCCATGGTTGGTTCAATCCCATTCATCACACACAATGCGATGAAGCTGACCAAGACACCAATGGCGTTTGGCATTAGTTGGCAAAGGGAAAGACCCAATATATTCAGCAAGAAGAACAAGAAAGGGTGCATGGGAAATCGAAGTCCCCGATGAAAAGCCTTGGCATAAACTCTAACGTCTCGATTTCCAGGGTGATGAACCCTTTCATCCCTCTGAGGCAATCGGATCTGATAATCACGTCGGACATATTTCTCTTGGAAACCAGGAATCTGGTCTGCCCCAACTTAAGAAATTAATTTGATTGGCGATCAGACTGGGCACGACAACCTCTTCCTTGTCTTTCTGAGCAATGGAGGCTGAGGCCCTACCAACGGCATAAGCAGATGCGGAAGCCATCAGCGAAGAAGGAAACATGAATCAATGACGCCAAAGACGATGTTTTCGATCTCCCTCCAAAACCTTCTTGTTTATGCGTGGCGATCTCATCATATTAGGACACGTGTTGATGATCTGGTCATCCTAGTATCTTGAATTTCAAACCGACGCATCGTCCAAATCAAAAAAGCAGACGTTTTGGTGCTTAAACTCGAGTACCTTTTTCTCGATTGATGTGCCTCATTAATAAGACGTGACGTCACTCGACCCCAACAAGCGAACCGTCTGAGCGCGAGTGACGGGGACCATTATTGCACCCTTGATTCGGTGCTAGAGATATTTGTTCTAATAGGCGATAAAGACTCACGAAGCCTGTGGAAGAAGCTCGAAGTTGACCCAGTCAGAGTCCACATATCATTTGCCCGTTGCACTTCCTTCGTTCCAATCGTTCGATCGATAATGGGCTCATGAATAGCTTAGGCGTGGGCGACGGTTACCCCTTTTAAAGGGGGAGATCTTGGTGCCATAATAGGTGACCGTTATCTTTCCAACGTCACTAAAAAGACCCCGGAGGTCTATAAATACACGGGAGCTGAACAGAGCAAGGGGAGAGGTACGCGACCTAGTACTCATATATTCTACATTTCACTTGATAACTCTTCCTCCAAATAGTTTGCGACGACTGACTCGAGTCGAACCTCCGTAGGTCAATCTCGACAGCTCCAAGTTTCTTCTTAGTTCCAGCTCTAACTTAAGCATCAGAGGGGATTTGGGTCGAACCCCAGATCCGACCCCCTAACATTCTCTTGTGGTACAGGAAGATCGTAGCGTGACCCAACAATAAGGTCGTTCAACCATTTCTCACCGGTGATTGTTCGAGGCTCAATCCACTCAGAGGGTCGAACGAGCACCATGCACTCATTTCAACTACTAACGACACAGGTTCTACCAACCCAGAGTCTCATTCTAACAGCTGACGAGGCTCCACCTCGACAGAGAAGTCTACATCAGCCTAAGTACAGTTATCACCATTTTTGGCCTTAACTGGGCTGAAGCACGCCTCTAGGTCGAACGTGCTAAGCCCCATCTTCTCTAGCATTGACATGAACAGTATGTCACAAGGCTGCTGCTTGTCTCAAAAATTTGCAACTCACAAGCGCAGGAGGTTGGAGAGATAATAAATCCGGTGAGTCCGGATGTCGAATCCACAAGAAGACTGTAACACAAATCACAACTCAAAATTAACAAGAGCGATCGATTATTGAGAGAATTACACTTTTAATGAGCATGTGAATGATTGCGAGATTGTTTTAGCTAACTCGATTTATCGAAAATTATCTAAGTGCAAGGAGATTGTAGATAAATCAATGATAGAGGTGTGTGTGATGTAGGTTCAGTAGGGTGTATGTCAAGTATGATTTGGTTTCAAAGCTATAACTCAATGATGAGCATTATGAGCTAACACTGTCAGATGATACCATTATGTGTGTTAAGCATAATAGCTATTGAGAATATGATTAAATAATAGATTTCATAGGAATAATGATATGCATCCTTTTGGGAGGAACCATCTCTCGAATATAGTCTTATGGATCAATACACGAGAGAAGTAATGTAGAAATCTATCATCCAAGCCATATCCACATTAGATGCATCAAGAAATCCTAAATCATTGCTAGACATTGCCCTAATTACACCTTATCATACATCACAATATTTTAGCCGACTATAGTGGAGAAGACAACAAATTTCGTTAGGAAAACCATCATCTAAATTAGCTGCAATGGCAAAAATATCAAATAAAAAGAGAGAGTTTAGGATTTTATCACCAAAACATCTTTTTACAAAGCCTCCAGCTCAATTTCTCAATTCCCCTCTTCTCCATGCAAGAACCCCCAGAGAACTAGGTTAGAAAAATAATCAAGAAGATGAAAAGATAACCTTAGACTCTAATGAGAGTGGGTATTTATAGCCATAAACCCCAAATTAATTTCCACCATTCAATCGAGATCAATGGTCTTCAAGTCGCATCATAAGAAGAGGGTTTGGGTCGGAGCTGCTGCAAAACTGGGTGAAGATCGCTTCAATAATCGACATATTAATCCCCTCAAACTTCTGGTATAGGCTGGCCAGTCATCTGGTTGCTTGGAGATAGCCGCTTGAATGAAGTCTCGATTAGACGTCTGACGTTGAGTCATCATAAGTCTAGAACTCTGCGTGATGGTTGCTTGAAGCAGCTGCAACCAGGCATCTGGTTGAGTTCTTCAGGCGTCTGGGTGCTTGGTTGGAGGGCTGCTTGGAGTTTCTGAAATCAGACGTCTGGTGTTGTCAAGCTAGACGTCTGGAGTTTGATCTAACCGTCTGGATCATGTACTTCAGACGTCTAGTTATAAGTGGGCGCAAAATCCCGAGAGTTGGGTGTTTTCACACCTCTTGCCTTAGATGGCTGATGAAGCATAGCCAAATGGCTGGGCTATGAACATCAGACGTCTGGGGGAGCAAAATTTGCATATCTGAGTATCAGCTCTCCCCTAGACGTCTAGTCCTATTTCGTAGCCCATGTTCATCATTTAAATCCTAAAAATTAAGCAATGTAAAAATCTCATAAAATTTATATAAATTCACTAAAATGTAATGACATTTAGAATCTATTGAATATCCAGGAATTGTATTATTTAAAGCTCACTTAACATGAATACACAAGGAAATCCTGTAAAATCAGGGGGGAAAATGCAATATTCTACTCTAGTCAGCTGCCAGTATCGACGAGCAATCCCCATACCTCGGGTGAGCTGATGATGACACTGATAACAATTGCATCGTCATGCGATAGTTCGAAGCCCTGCAGCCCTGAAGTTTGTCCGCCGAATTTGGCATCAATGATCTTGAAGGAGCTGTGATCCATGGAGAGTAGCATATCTTCTGCCACTCTCAAGACTATTGGCCTCTCAGGCCCTTGGTTGGTAAGTCGAGTCACTGTCGCTGTGGTTGATGACGTGGATGCCAACTCGATTTCCACAGACGGTGCCAGATTGTTGAATCATTGGGCCGACACTCGAGGCAAATCGACCGATGGGTGACCAAGGCCCACAAGAAAAGCCCGATATCGACTCGGTCAAAATCCACCTGCCATTTGCCTGTTGCAATTCCACCTATCAAACGTGTGATTAAAGGTGGGCTCATAAATAGCGGAAACGTGGGCAACGTTTACTCCTAAAAAAGTGGAAGATCATGGCACCATAATGGGTGACCATTATCTTCCGAACGTCACTGGAAGGACCCAGGAGGCCTATAAATACCAAAAGGTTTCCATTTTTCCAAGGTACGAGATCTAAGACATAGACTCTACATATTTCTTACATTTCTTCCATTAAAGAGCTTGAGATACCAGATCTGAGACGAACCTCCGTGGGTCGATCTCAGTTGCTCCAAGCTCCCTCTCTTCCTTAAGTTCCTATTCTAACTTAAGCATCGAAGGGGATTTGGGTCGGGACCCAGATCTGACCCCCCTGACGTTTCCTTATGGTGTAGATCGCCAAGTCTCGATCTCCTATGTGAGTCGCCCCAGAGCTTCCTACCCTCGATCTATCGACGTAAAAGCTGCTTGAGGGTCGATCGAGCATCGTAAACTAACCAACATCAATCAACCGACCCTGGTTCTTCCAACCTAGGGCCCATTTTACCCTGCTGATGAGGCTTCGACTCAGCACGTAGAATCCATGTCAGCAACTCAATTTTTTCGGTCAATTTGGGCCTTAACAGTTTGGCACCGTCTGTAAGAAAGTTAACCAGCTCGACATCCCAAAGCAATCAAATAGCTATGTCGGCTGGACCCAACAACATCAGACCGACCCAAGGTCTGAAGCAGAAACAAAACGCGAATAGCGTCCTGGTGGAGGATGCCTCGGACTCTACGTCCCGTTCAAAGCGACCAACGAAGTCCACCAAGGCACCTAAGGTGACCCAGAAGCAATTCAACCAATTCGCAGAGTGGGTCGACAAGAGTCTCGGCATTTTGGTAACCCTGATATGCCAAAGCATGCGAGATCCTACGCTCACAAATAAGCAACTACCGCCTCCAAACCTGACCCTGACACCAATGAGAGGCGCGGCCGTGCTCGGGGATTTCAGAGATTCGAGAATGGATGACAAAAGAACGCCCCACACGGTACAACCCCCACATCTCACCAATACGACAGAGGGGGGAATGAGCATCTTCTTTCGGTTTCCTGGGAGAACCCACCCCCTCTAATTACAAGGAGGCGACCCGCAACATCCTCGATCAGGTAATATATGAGCCCCCAGGTCACAACTCTCTCAATCTTACAGGTGGATACAGGAGGAGAGAGGAGATCCCAAACCGGTCTCAGGGGCTACGTATATGCAAGGCATGGAAGGGCGATCTCTACTCATCCAGTCCACACTTCAGCAAACCCCACTGAAGGATAATATCACCTCTGCTCCCTCTCTTCCGAAGTTCAAACTCCATGTCTTACCAGCTTATGATGGCAGAGGCGACTCATGGTTGCACATCTGCAAATATCTAAACGTGATGCTCCTTCATGTGGCTGATGAGCCATACCTCTGTCGAGCTTTTCACGCTATCCTTTTCAAGAGGGCATAAGGCTGGAACGACGGGTTACCCGACGGCTGTATCGGGTCGTTCGACGAATTGGCCGATTTGTTCTGCAAACAATTCGTTGTAGGTCGATGCCCTAAGAGGAAGTCCTCCCACCTCTTTACTTTCAAGCAGAAGTATAAGGAGTCAATCCTAGCCTTCGTCCAGTGATTCAATGATGAAAGGCTCGAAATTAAGGAAACATCTGATGTGACCGTCATCGCGGCTTTCACTCAAGTCGTACAAGACAAACACTTGCAAAGGGCGCTCTACCAGTTCCCACCTAACAGCCTCACAGAGATGTTCAATATATCAGATCGGTTCACCATCTCCAAAGAAGCAGAGGAACCGACTGAAGCTACTGGGAAAGGCACCCCCGCTCGTCGTGGAGATACCAAGCGGGAAAGACCAACTCAGGAAACCCCTCGCCAGGAATCTCGAGACACGAGGCCGAGAGAGAGAAGCTCTCGAAGAAAGGAGCACCCAACTTATGCGAGGCCAAGCAAACCCAAGATAGAGGTCCTCGCTTATGCCCCACGGGAAGAACTGGTCCCAGAATCTGCCAAGAAAGGCAAATATGAGAAAAGGGACGACCTCAAGTTCTGCAAGTACTACAACGACTGTGGGCACGATACCAATGACTGCTGGACACTCAAGAAGGATATCGATGCACAGGTCAAGCGCAAACATCCCAAGAACCCGGTCGCCGATCAATCCAGCAAAGAGGGTCCCTCGAAGCAGAAGGGCATGATGATAGGGTTACCTGTCACTTAGGTGGTGGACTAACGAGCTTCTAAAGCTCAAGGTCAAATAGAAAGCGTGGGACAAAAGAGACTCCAGAAAAAACTTGGAAATACCTGTACGTTTTATTTACTTTCTTCAATAAAGCATGTTTTTCATCAAGAAAATTCTGCCTCCTCTTCAAAACAACTTTCTTCGATAGAGCATGTATGAATTTTATGAAAAGTGTCCCATCAGACTTCCTGCAAAAAGGATCCTATCCTTAGGGAGATCCAGATAAGAAAACTCACGTTGATGAAACCCAAGTGGACCCTCACGAGTCGTCAGCCGTAAGTCGAAGGGCCACCCCTTCGCCGCTGAACGACCCTACCATGTCGGCAGCCGTAAGTCGAAGGGCCGCCCCTTTGCCACTGAATGACCCTACCGAGTTGTCAGCAGTAAGTCAAAGGGCCACCCCTTCGCCACTGAATGACCCTATCGAGTCGTCAGCCGTAAGTCGAAGGGCCACCCCTTCTCCACTAAACGACCCCACCATGTCGTCAACCGTAAGTCGAAGGGCCACCCCTTCGCCACTGAACAACCCTGACGTGTCGTCAGCCGTAAGTCGAAGGGCCACCCCTTCGCCACTGAACAACCCTGACGTGTCGTCAGCCGTAAGTCGAAGGGCCACCCCTTCGCCATTGAACGACCCTAACGTGTCGTCAACCGTAAGTCGAAGGGCCACCCCTTCGCCACTGGACGACCCTAACAGGTTGTCAGCCTTAAGTCGAAGTGCCACCCCTTTGCCACTTAACGACCCTAACGTGTCATCGGCCTTAAGTCGAAGGGCCACCCCTTTGCCACTTAACGAACTTAACGTGTCGTCGGCCGTAAGTCGAATGGCCACCACTTCGCCACTGAATGACCCTGACGTGTCGTCAGCCGTAAGTCGAAGGGACACCCCTTCGCTACTGAACGACCCTAATGTGTCATCAACCGTAAGTCGAAGGGCCACTCCTTTGCCACTGGATGAACCTAACATGTCGTCAGCCTTAAGTCGAAGGGCCACCCTTCGCCACTGAACGACCCTAACGTGTCATCAGCCGTAAGTCGAAGGGACCACCCCTTTGCTTCTGAACCACCCTAACGTGTCATCAGCTGTAAGTCGAGGGGCCACCCCCTCGTCACTGAATGACCCTCTTGCATCACCAACCGTGAATCCAGTGAACCACCCCCTCACCCTTGAACGGAACGGCCTACTTCCAACACAGTTCGATGGCTTAACCTTGACCATCTTGAGCAATGATCTAACCCGTCGAAAGGGGCCACCAGGCATTATGACTACACGGCTTGAGCAAACGACAAACAAAGATATACAAGCCAATTCTTCTGGCTCTTTTACTACAAAATTATTTTCGTTTACATCTCAATTACCCCATATACATTTGAAAATTAAAGTAAGGTAAGAGGAGTGTCAAGATCCTACAACGGCTGGCTAGGCCCTTGATCTCCACCAAGCACAGTCGCGGGCTCCTGATCTCTCGAAGCACCAGCTCCTGCATCGTTACCCGGCGTGGTGACAACTTTGCTGATGGGAGCGGCCTCCCCCGTGTCCTGACTCAGATCATCGTCATCAAGATCCAAAAAGAGCACCGAGATCCGTTCGATCTCAGTGGAGAGATCAAAAAATCGGTCCTTCACTTCCGATCGACATCGTTCATAACCTTGCGTGTATAACTCGTCGAAATCGAAAAATGAATCCTTGAATTCCTGGACTGCCCTCTCTGCTATGGCCTCAGCATTGGCTCTGTCCTCCAACATGGACGTCTCTGCTCGCTCTTTTGAGGCGGCCTGTTCAGCATCCCTCTCGCGAGACTCGCGTAACTCATGATCGAGCTGCTAAATGTGATCCAGTCTCAATTTGCACAGAAGCCCAATCATATCCAGCTCAGCCTGAGACTTCTCCACGGCCAGCTTAACAGCCCCCAGGGTGACTTCGTGATTAGCCACCACCGACGCGCGTCGATGCAACGCAGCAGTGGCCACGAGGGCCTGTAAACAAAGTACGAGAGTTAACATCCATGATTGCATCACCTACAATAACGGCAGGTGCAGTAATTACCTGGACATTAGCGTGGACGGCCATCGACACAAACCTCTCGTAATCGACCCACTCCACGATAGCCCTATCCTGTAGAAGGGTCGTATTTTCAGCAATCTGAGAGGTGGTCCTGCACTCCAGAAGAGCAGAATCGCCCCGCCTCATCGTAAACTCCATTCGAATGAGTTCCTCCGTGGAGCAATCGAAGGGAGCCTGAGGAGACTGACTCTCTAACAAAATTGGTCTAAATTCATCAAGGATGTCTTCAGACAATGACACTGGAGGGAACATGCCACCCCATGGCTAGGAATCCTCGGGCAGAAGAAGCTCCGAAGGGACCCGGGTCTCCCCTGAGTCTCCCTCTAGAGGAGTTCCCTGCACCTGCTAAGGAATCTACTTCACAGCTTCAGTCGACCCAGAGGGCTTAGAGTCTCTAAGTAGAATCTACCACCGCCTCTTATTTCCTTCAATTGCAACCACCTCAAATTCGGTGGGGGTTCTCCTTTTTCTTACGCTAGAGACGAGCCACCTGAGTAGCCCCCAGTGACAGTGGGTCGTTCCTTCGATGACTGAGTCATCCTTACTACCATGGATGTCACCCGAGGAGATAACATGCTCTCCTCAGCTTCTCGAATAGAAGCCTTGACTCCCTCCCTCGGTGCAGGGTCCATCTGGTACTCCAGACCGATCATGCCTGCAGAAAAAAAACATGTTAAGTCAGAGAACGAAGGTCGAACAGCTGATAGACACGATCGAATCGACCTTTCGTCCACACGGTCTGGTGCGACACCAAGTCGAACCACAGCCACTTCGTCTTCCTCACATTCTTTGGCAGACTCATCAATGCGTCGACGGCTTCCTTCTCCTCTCCAGTCAAAGGCTTGTCCTCGACAGTGCCTAAGCCAGGGACGCCCCAGCCAGTGCAGAAGCTCGCCTCTTCTTGAAAGACCACAAACACGAACTCCTCTTTCCATTTGGAATTAGAAGTCAGGAGGTCCTCAAATAGTTTCCTATCTCGACGAGCCATTATCATATACCAACCTGGAGTCTTGAGAGGAGGAATCAAGAAAAAGTAATTGAACAATCTTAGCGACAGTTCAATTCCTTTCATAACGCATAGAGCAATAAGTCCCATCAGTGCACCATGGCATTCGGCATCAGCTGGCAGTGAGAAAAGTTTAGGGTGCATAGAAAGTATCACATGAAAGGATGCATGGGGAATCGAAGCCCTCGTTGAAAGGCTTCGACGTATACCCCAACTTGCCCAGTCTCCAGGACGATGCACCCTCTCGCCCCTCCCCAGCGCCCGGATCTGATAGTTGAGGCGGACGTAATTTCTCTGAAACTCAGGGATCTGATCGGCTCCAACTTTGGATATCAGATTTGCGATTAGACCAGGCTCCATAGCCCCCTCTCTGTTCTTCTACATGACGGTAACCAGACTCCTCTCAGAAACGGGAGCGGAAGATGAAGCCATTTTTCAAAGGGGGAAAGCTAAATCAGGAATGACGAAGACATTATCTTCAAATTCCCACACCAAACCGTCTTGTATCGATAGGATGGCAGCGGTATGATGGAACACATGTCGAAGATATGAGGCTTTAAGCATCTTGGATTTCAAACCGACGAACCATCAAAATCAACAAGGCAGACGTTTTGGTGCATAGAGCTTGAGTATTAATTCCTCGACTGCCGCACCCCAATAATGCAATGTAACTTCGCTTGACCCCAACAGGCAGACTCTTTGAGGTTGCGTAACGAGGGCCATTGTTGAATCATTGGGCCGGCACTCGAGGCAACTCGACCGATGGGTGACCAAGGCCCACAAGGAAAGCTCGACATCGACTCGGTCAAAACCCACCAGCCAGTCGCCCGTTGCATTTCCATCTATCGAATGTGGAAATGAAGACATGCTTATAAATGCATGAACATGGGCAACGTTTACTCCTAATAAAGGGAAAGATCATGACACCATAATGGGTGACCGTTATCTTCCCAACGTCACTTAAAGGACCTAGGAGGCCTATAAATACCAAAAGGGTTATATTTCCCCAAGGTACAAGATCTAAGACATAGACTCTACATATTTCTTACATTTCTTCCATTAAAGAGCTTGAGATACCAGATCTGAGACGAACCTCCATGGGTCGATCTCAGCTGCTCCAAGATCCTCTCTTCCTTAAGTTCACATTCTAACTTAAGCATTGGAGGGGACTTGGATCGGGACCCAGCTTCGACCCCCCTGACGTTTCCTTGTGGTGTAGATCGTCGAGTCTCGATCTCCTATGTGAGTCGCCCCAAAGCTTCCCTGCATCGATCTATCGACGTACAAGCTTCTCGAGGGTCGATCGAGCATCGCAAGCTAACCAATATCAATCAACCGACACTGGTTTTTCTAACCCAGGGCCCCTTTTACACTGCCGACGAGGCTTCGACTCAGCATGTAGCATCCACATCAGCAACCCAATTGTTTCGGTCAATTTTGGCCTTAACACAGATGTTTCGGGGTCTTTTTCTCACCAATGAAGCTGCTAAGTATGAGTAGGATGTAACATCTGATGTGGCCAACTGTCTTGATATTGGAAAAGCTAACCACAAGTTGAATGGGATCCGATCGAGTTATGTGAGTAGGGTCGGAACTATCTTCGGGCGTCTTGCAACACAAGGAGCTCGTCAGGGGGTCGGATCTTGGGTCCGACCTAATTCCTTCCAACATAAGGATTTGTTGAGGAAATGTAAAGTTAGGTGGAGCAGATTTCCAGTGTAAGAATATCTGACTTGGAAGAATGTTATAGAGTCAGGATTCAAACATTTCTCTCATTGTTCTTGAGACTATATATAAGCAATGGTCCTTTGGAATTTCGTCGTTTAGGAACCGCTGAGCATTAAAGACGCCTTATTGTATTGGCCTTGTTAAGGCCAAAATTGACCAATACAGTTGTCAAGTTGACGTGGGCTCTTCGTACTTAGTCAGAGCCTCGTCAACAGGTGAGGTGGGACCTGAGGATGGAAGAACCTAGGTTGAGTGATGGATGTAGATGATGATGCGGTACATAATCGACCCTTGGATAGCTGATGTGTCGGTCGTTCAAGGCTGGGAAGCTCGGTTACGACCTTCGCAGTAGATGGCGATGTGTCGATCTATACCAAAAAGACACGTAAGGGGGGTCGGATCTGGGTTCCGACCCAAATCCCATCCGATGCTTAAGTTAGTATGGGAACTTAAGGATGAGAGGGAGCTAGGAGCAGCTGAGATCGACCAACGGAGGTTCACCTCAGATCTGTCGTCACTAGCTCTATAATGTAAGAAATATCAGATGAGAAAGTAGAGTTCTATGTTTTAGATCTCATACCTTGAATTGGGAACCCCTTTATCTTTGTCCTTTCATCTATTTATAGGTTGTTTCCCCTTGATAGTATGTAACCATCCCTCATTGATTCGGGCACGATCTCCTTCGGGATTCGAGATAACGACTGCTCATTTACTCGGCCCTATTAACCTCCCCTGAATATCAGCGAGAGCCTAACGGTCGAATGGGCCGTTCACTTGACTCGGCAATGCCTTACTCTAAGCGACGGATATCGGGTTGTTGGCGCCATTCGGGTCGGGTATGCGGATGTTTCACCCGAATCTGTACATTCGAGCGGTGGAAATGCAACCTGAAGAGTCTCGGTTAGTTAGAGTTCTCAATAGTTGGAGTAAGGCATTGCCGAGTCTCGGTTAGTTGGATCGATGTTCAATAGTTGGAGTTCTCTGAATCCTGAGCTTGCAGACAAGTCTCGGTAATCATCGGAAGAGGATAAAGCCAGGTTGTCGCCGGGCGAGGCTGAGGCGGTAAAGCTTCGTCTGGGTCGACCGAGGCGAGCGAGGTCGACTCAGTATCTGTTGGATGGTCATACATTGAAGACCCTTTTGTGGAGCCCGGATAATGTATTTCGAATCTGTGTCTTCATTACAGCCACTCACGATAATTATGCCCATTGTTTGCAGATATGACGAACGAAAATCGCTGGAGTGGTGAATCCGGAGTGGATCGGGTCTGGAGGGATAAGCAGAAGAAGAAGAGGAGCATCGAAAGGTCGAGTGCTTGTGTTGAGGGGTCGAGCTCTCGATCTCCCCTCCCAGTCAACCAAAGCTCTTCTTCCGAGGGGGTGAGGTTGTTGGACTTTGGGACGACTGCTCGATTGGTGGATAACTCGATTCTCCCCATGGACCTGGAGCTTCTTCAGAGGTTGGACTTCAATAGGGTGGTAACTTCTTTGTGGGGAGCAGATACCAGGTACGTCATCTGCCTCCTGTCTATTGATGCCCGAGTTAGCCGTCACTGACCAATCTTTTTGTTGATGTCCGTTCTCGGCACCGTGCTGCATCGTCAAGCTATCGACTTGATCGAAGGAGGTCAGCAGGTGGCTGACGCAGAGCGCAAGGCATTCGAGCTTGAGGCTCGGACGAGGAAGGCGGAGGAGGACCTGGAGAAAGCCCTCACGGCTAAGGCAGAGGCTGAGTGGGCGGCTGTAGAGGCTAAGAACAGTCTCTCGTCCATGTTGGACCTCCGCAAGTCTGCCGAGCTCTAGTGGAGGATGGAGAAGGCTCAGCTCGAGGCGGAGCTTGACGCTTTTAAGAAGGAAGCGATCGATCTCCAAGTCGAAGCGATCGATCTCCAAGTCAAAGCGTCTGACTCCAAGAGGTGGTCGGAGGCCCCTGAGTATCAGGCCAAAGTCGTTGGGCTCGAGGAGGCTGTTGCAAGGGAGAAGGCGGAGCTCATGGTAAGGTTTACAAGGGCGATGGAAGCTCTCTCCAACGTCTTTGCACCCGGAGGCGCTCCTCCTTCCTCTTAGGCCGGCAGGCCTTAGTTTAGGCTTCTTGCAAATTTTCTATTTTCACTACTTTTCCATTCGAACTGAAAACAAATAAAAACTTTTTGTAACTTTGGCATACTTTTGCATTTCCTTTACTTGAATATATGCGTATGTATGGCACCTCAATGACTCAACTAATAGTTTCGTAGAGATCGATGATAAGTTAGGTCGTTGACAAGTTAGATCGTTGACAAGTTAGGTCGTAGGCACCTCAATGAATACAACCTTTTAAACCATACATCGTGCTTCGTATAGTAGCAAGGAGCAATGCTCATTAGAGTCAACGAAAGTCGGGGGTCGTTCGGAGGCGAGGGGCGAGGCCCCTTCGACTTACGGCCGATGACCGTCGTGGGTCGTTCAGTGGCGGGTGATCCCTCGGCTTACAGATGACGACTAGGGTCGTTCGGTGGCGAGGGGTGAGGCCCCTTCAACTTACGGCCGACGACCTTCGTATGTCGTTCAGTGGAGTGGGGCGATCCTTCGGCTTACGGTTGACTACTAGGGTCGTTTGGTGGCGAGGGGCGAGGCCCATTCGAATTTCAGTTGACGACCGTCGTGGGTCGTTCAGTGGCAAGGGGCTATCCATCGGCTTACGGCTGACGACTAGGGTCGTTCGGTGGCGAGGGGTGAGGCCCCTTCGACTTACGATCGACAACCGTCGTGCATCGTTTAGTTGCGAGGGGCGATCCCTCGGTTTACGGCTGACGGATAGGGTTAGATATCTACAAAATAATTAACTTTGCATTTGTCATGAATCGTTGAAGATAAAAGATAGATTTCAATCATTTACCCTCGTTGGTACAATCATTGATAATACTTCCGCAAGTGCTCCACGTTCCAAGGATGATGTAGTTCTCTCTCATCTAATGTAACGAACCGGTAGGTGGCTGGACCGAGTACCTCGATCACTGTGTAAGGTCCTTCCCACTTTGCATCGAGCTTTCCTTGCTTGAGAATTTCAGGAGTGAAAGCAGCTTTACGTAGGACCAGGTCGCCCACTCGGAAGCTACGTCCGTGAACCTTTGAGTTGAAATATCGAGCCATGCGTCCTTTCTGTTCGATGAGGGTCGGAAAAGCCCGTTCGTAGACCTTGTCAACCAGTTGTAGGTCGAGTTCGAGCCCTTCCAAGTTTTTTTTCCTCGTCGTAGTATTGGAGACAAAGTGGTCATTCATTAACTTCTACGGGGACAATAGCTTCACATCCGTAAGCCAGCATGAATGGTGTTTCTCCTGTCGAGATTTTATGGGTCGTTCTGTACGACCATAGTATGCTGTGGATTTCTTCTGGCTATGTTCCCTCGAGCCCAGTTATTATCTTTCGAAGAGGTCCAAGAATTCATTTGTTAGCAGCCTCGGCCAACCCATTAGACTGGGGATGGGCGACATAGGCGAAATGCAGCTTGATCTTCAGCTCGGAGTAGAAGTCTCTGAAGCCGGCACTGTCGAATTGTATCCCATTGTCCGTCACAATGGATTGTGTAATGTCAAAATGACAGACAATGGATTTCCAGACGAAGCTTCGAGCCTCCTTCCAGGTGATTCGGGACAGGGGCTCTGCCTCGATCCACTTCGTGAAGTAGTCGATCACTACTATTTGGAATTTCCATTACCCGCTCGCTTTTTTGAACGAACCGAGGAGGTCCAAACCCCATTTTGCGAAAGGCACTGGACTGACGATGGGGATCAGATCAGTTGGTGGGGCCGAGCTGATCCTTGAGAATTTTTGGCAAGTCGGGCATCTTCGTACGTACTCGATGGCATCTTTGAACATCGTTGGCAAAAAATAGCCTTGTATCACGGCCTTCAAAGCTATGGCTTTTCCCCCACAATGGTTCCCACAATCGCCCTCCTGGATTTAATGGATCACATAATGCGCTTCCTGTGGGGCTAAACATTTGAGGTAGGGGAAAACGTCATACCTGGTCCACCGCCTTTTGTACAATGAACCATCTAGCAGAATGAATTCGTATGCCTTCCATTCTAGCTTTCGTGCCTCCACTGGGTCGGTCGGCTTCTCCCCCGTGTTCAGGTAATGGACTATGGGATCCATCCAAGTGATTCCTCAGTCGAGGCTTAGTAACTCCTGCTCCAGCCCACTGGGGTGTGGTAGACGTTGCACATACACTGTTCGACCGAGCCCTGTGGGGGAGAATGACGCGAGCTTCGACAGGGCGTCGGCTCGGTGATTCTTCGACCTTGGCACATGATGGATTTCCACTCGACTGAACTTAGCGATCTCCGCTTTAGCAACATGCATGTAACTCTGCATTGAGTCTTCGCGGGCCTCGAAGGTTCCATTCAGTTGGTAGACGATGAGGCTGGAATCGCTGAGTAGTTGGACCACTTTTGCTCCTAGGGATCGAGGCAATCAGATTCCATTGATGGCCGCTTCGTACTCAACTCCATTATTGTAGTTTGGAAATCTAAGCAGAGAGCGTACTCGAATATATTTCCCGTCGACGTTTGGACAATTATTCCTGCCCCGCTCCCGGCTTGAGTGGCCGAACCGTCAACTTGTACGATCCAGGTTCCCTCGTTCTCAATTGTATCATTTGGGAAATTGATACCTATCGAGGGTGAGAGGTAGCCGCGGGTAGTATGTTAGTATCACATACCTCTTCCTCTAGGCCATCGTCGTAAGTGAGTTCAACAATGAAGTCGGCGAGAGCCTGCCCTTTGATGGTGGTCCTCGGCTTGAACTGGATGTCGAATTCCCTTAGCTCGACTCCCCATTTCGTCATTCTCCCTGAACGATCCAGGCTCTTCATGGTCTGTTCTAAGGGAGTGTCGGTGAGGACCAGGATGGTGTGCGCTTGGAAGTACGGTCTTAACCTTCTCGCAGATTGGATCAGCATGAAAGACATCTTCTCTATCCTCGAGTAGTTGATCTCCGTTCCTCGGAGAACCTGATTGGCGTAGTAAATGGGTTGTTGCACTGCTGAGTCTTCTTTGACGAGTGCCGAGCTTATGGCCTCCATGGTAGCGACCAGATAGATGATGAGTTGGTCACCTTTATCTGGCTTGGTCAGGAGCGGTGGGTTGCCGAGGAACTCCTTTAACTCAGAGAAGGTCTTCTTGCTGTCTGTGTCCCATTCGATGACTCTCTTGCCATTCGACGCAGAGGCTATCGCCTTTCTCAACACTTTGAAGAAAGGCAACGACCTCTCGGCTGACTTAGACAAGAATCGGCCCAATTATTCTTCCGTTCAGCCTTTGGAGTTCTTTGATGGTCGAATGCTCCTTCATCGTAACGACTGCAACGATCTTGTCGGGGTTGGCCTTGATCCCTCGATTCGTTAGCATGAAACTAAGGAACTTTCCTAACCGAACCCAAAGGTACATTTTGGCAGGGTTTAACCGAAGGTTGTATCGCCAGATCTGTACGAATATCTCCCGGAGATCTGCGATGTGATCCGTTGGCTTCTTCGACTTGACCAACATGTCGTCGACGTAGACTTCTAGGTTCCGCCCGATTTGAGCCTCGAAGACTCCATTCATCATGCGTTGGTACGTAGCCCCTGCATTCTTCAAACCAAATGGCATTTTGGTGTAACAGAAAATACTTCGATCAGTGATGAAAGAAATATTCTCTTCGTCCTCCGGTGCCATCTAGATTTGGTTATATCCTGAGAATGTGTCCATGAAGCTGAGGAGTTCGTAGCCCAAAGCACTGTCGACCAGATGGTCGATTCGTGGTAGGGGTAACTATCCTTGGGACATGATGTATTGCGATCGGTGAAGTCAACGCACATTCACCATTTGTCGTTCGCCTTCTTCACCATCACGACATTCGAGAGCCATTCAGGATATTTGACTTTTCGAATGAAGCTTGCATCCAGAAGTCGATCCACTTACTCTGGTTGACAGCTCCGTGTGCGGGGGACCTCCTATTATCATGTTCATGAGGCTGGCACTGGGAGGTGTCGAGGCGTCCCCGGAGGATGTTGATGGGTGAGTCGACATGGTCGAGAGGTTCGTTGATCGGGATGTCGACTCGTGGTTTCCCACAGATGGCGCTAAACTGTTAAGGCCAAAATTGACCAAGACAGTTGTCAAGCTGACATGGACTCTTCGTACTGAGTCAGAGCCTCGTTAGCCGGTGAGGTGGGACCCGAGGTTGGAAGAACCTGGGTCGAGTGATGGATGTAGATGATGATGCGGTATACAATCAACCCTTGGATAGCTGATGCGTCGATCGTTTGAGGCTGGGAAGCTCGGTTACGACCTTCACGGTAGATGGCGATGTGTCGATCTATACCACAGAGACACGTAAGGGGGGTTGGATCTGGGTTCCGACCAAATCCTCTCCGATGCTTAAGTTAGTATGTGAACTGAAGGATGAGAGTGAGCTAGGAGCAGCTGAGATCGACCCACGAAGGTTCGCCTCAGATCTGTCGTCGCTAGCTATATAATGTAAGAAATATCAGATGAGAAAGTAGAGTTTTATGTCTTAGATCTCGTACCTTTAATTGGGAACCCCTTAATCTTTGTCCTTTCGTCTATTTATATGTTGTTCCCCCTTGATTGTATGTAACCGTCCCTCACTGATTCGGGCACGATCTCCTCCGGGATTCGAGATAACGACTGCTCATTTACCCAGCCCCATTAACATCCCCTGAATATCAGCGGGAGCCTAATGGTCGAATGGGCCGTTCGCTTGACTCGGCAATGCCTTACTCTGAGCGACGGAAATCGGGTTGGTGGCTCCATTCGGATCGGGTATGCGGATGTTGCACCCGGATCCGTACCCGTGCACTAACAGGCCTGAGCTGTCGATGATGACGACGAGCTTAATTGTTAGTCATTGATGTCTGCCATTATGAGTCGACCCTTTAAATGCATGAGTTCAACTGCTAGCTGAGCTCACACCTTGATGGGAGAGACAGTGGGCATCCTGATTGGGCATTCGGTTTATTGGGCCGATTATGTAAGCTTGTACTTGGATTGTCAATTAAACTAGATAATAAAATAATCTATAGGCCAGCTCAATGTGTAACAACTCCTAAGTTGCTGCATCCAAACACTGCATCCAAACACAGCTCAACAACTTCATAAAGTAATGGCAAGCCACAATACATATAGAGGGATACGCATCGCTAATCATGGGGAAATGGCTAAACATTTAGGCAAACGATGACCATCACCCGTCCGCGTCCGGCGCGCCTCACTTCTTCAGGTCGCTCATCAATTCCAGCAATGCCATTCCCGACGATCCTCCATCCTCCCGTGCCTCCATTGCTCTTTTCTTCGCCGCCGCCGCTCGATCTCTGAGCTCTCTCCCGCCCTCCGATTCCATTAGCCACCTCACTTTCGTCTCTACCTCCTCTGCACTCACCAATCCCTTATCGTACCCCTTCATCTCCACCGCCAGGTTCGCCTCCTCCAACAAGAACACCTTATTCATCTTCTGCTCCGCGTACAGCGGCCACGCGATCACCGGCACCCCCGCGCTCACCGCCTCCAGAGTCGAGTTCCACCCGCAATGACTCACGAACCCGCCCAATGATTCGTGCCCCAGCACCGCCGACTGCGGGGCCCACGACTTCACCACCATCCCCCGCCCTTCCGTCCTCTCCAAGAACCCCTCCGGCATCAGCACACTGAGATCGGGCTCCGGCCTCGGCTCGAACCGCTTCTTCGGGTCATCGCTCGGCGGGCTCCGAACGACCCATAAAAACCTCTGCCCGGATCTCTCCAATCCGACGGCTATCGCTCCGACCTGCTCCGCAGAGAACGAGCCCATGCTCCCAAAGCACAGAAACACCACGCTCCTCTTCGGTTGCTCGTCGAGCCACTTCAAACACGCGTGCTTCCCCTCTCCTTCGCTTCTTCCGTCGGCAATCAGGGGGCCGATGCAATAAATTGGGGGCATCCTCCGGCCCGGAACGCAGAGTCCATCTTTTAGCGCCTGAACCGCTCTCTGCTCAAAGGCCTCAAACGTGTTGATCATGATTCCGTCGGCCTTCGGCAATCTCTCCAAGTGATGCTCGAAAGCACGATATATCTCGTTGTTGCGGTCCTGCAGCGGGCCGGCCATGTGAGACGCGGGGATCGGCGGGACACCGGGGATATGGATCGGCTCGTCGCCAAGATCTTTGAAGCTTGCGGTTGTTTGAGACTGAAGCGTGGGGACAAAAACAAAAGCTGCGAGGTTTGAAGCGCTGGTGCTAAAGAAAAAATAGGAAGGAATGCGGAGCTCAGCGGCGACGTCGAGCGCTTCGGTGCAGAAGAAATCAAGGATGAGCCCGCGGACGCCAGCTGTTTGTAATAATGGCTCTAAGAAGTCCTTGAGATGGGAAGTGCTCAATCGGATGACATCGAACATGGAGATTAAGGGGCTCGAGTTAGGGCTATGAGGGGGTACAGTGACCTTCGGGAGGTGGTGGAAGGAGATGGAGGGATAAGAGGCGGTGACGCGAGAGACGAAGGCGGCGGTCGCGGACATAGGGTCGTAAGGGGAGTCGATGATGACGATGGTGACGAAGAAGTTGTGGCGGATGAAGAGCTTGGCGAGCTCCACCATTGGAGTCAGGTGGCCGAGGCCGACCCCTGGGTACAACACAACTGTCTGCTTCATTTCAGAGGTTGGAGATGATGAGTATCCAGAGGTTGAAGATGATGAGAACTGTAATGAGGCAGAGGTGGGGAGCTTATTTAATATAAGGCCTTTTTCGGATATTGGTCAAAGACACATAATCAATTGCATTAATTTTAAGATGCGGTTGGAGTTTCTTGTTGACAAAGAAACAAAATCGAATTTGCCTCTAGTCTGTAGATTCATATCCTCATCTTCCCAGTTTCGCCAGCACTGACGTCTATCACATGACGGTGCTCTAGTAATTATTAATCATTCGGCCAAGGAAGTTCGCGGGAGTGGCATCCCCACGTTCTCAGCCGCATCCCATAACTTCGTTTATGGAAGGTGACTCCGACCACACTTGTTACAGTAACACTCCAAATTTAGAGTATTTGGATAGAAATGGAGAGCGACTCCAAAACAGCATTGGAGAAGAAACAGAGGGAGAGTGTGGAGATATATTGGAAGAGAAAGATAGTGAAGATAGTGAAGATATATTGATGGTACTTGTTAAAGCCAAAATTGGCGATACCGGTCTCTGGGCTGACGTGGACTTCTCTGTCGATGTGGAGCCTTGTTAGCTGGTTGAATGCGACCCTTGGTTGGTAGAACCAGGGTCGATGGTGGTCGGGACGATGAAGCGGTGCGGAAGCTCGCTCGACCCCGTAGTTGAGTACAACGGTCGTTCGACCCTTTAGTTATGACGATGCTCGAGCAGCTGATGCCTCGAGTTGTCGTTCGACCCTTCAGCTAGGTCTTGCCTTGGTCTCCTGCACCACAAATGAACATCAAGGGGTTAGATCTGAGTTTCGATCCAAATCCCCTCTGATCCTTAAGTTAGAACATGAACTTAAGAAGAGACTCGAGGCTGTCGAGATCGACTCACAGAGGTTCGCCTCGAGTCAGTCACCGCGAGCTATTTGGAGGAAGAAATATATATGAGGAAAAATGAAGTTTCAAGGTATTAGCACTTTCGTAACTTTGGAGTCTGAATCCTTCTTACGTTGTCATTTCATCTATTTACAGCTGAGGATGTCTGTCGATAGTGAATAACGACTCCTCATTGATTACGACGAGATCTTCTCCGGGATTACAGATAACGGCTGCCCATTTACTCGGTCTCCATTAAGCATTCCCTTGAAATCAGCGGAGCCCCAAGGTCAAATGAGCTGTTTGGTTGACTGAGTATTAACTCACCATCGCTGACGGGTTTCGGGTTATTGGGCCGAGGTTTAGTAATCCAAATGGGCTTCTTTATTATCTCTTTACTTCGTGTGCCGTACACAGGCATCAACAATGTCCCTTATCATTCGTGCTTAAGAGAAATTTGATTGAGACTGAATGATGCGAAATTGCATTAAATGTGCACGACAGACGAATCAGGCGTGTTTGATATATTCCGTCGAAACTCTTCGTCTTCGGATTTGATCCTCACCGTGGTTTAATAAATTTGAACACGCGCCGTTCATCGAACAACTGTCCTTGGGTCTCACGTAAGCCCTTTTAAAATAAATGGGGGAAAGGAAGAAGCGAAGACGCTTACTTGCCTTGTCTTCAAAATTTTGAAAATGTGCATCTGCTCCTTTTTCCTTCGGCGATCATCCTGTTGGATACAACATGTAGATGGAGAGGTCCCAGCTCGAGGAGGAGCTCGACGCGTACAAGAAGGAGACGATCGAGCTTCGGGCCAAAGTTTGCGACTCCGAGAGGTGGGCGGAAGCTTGCAAGGTGGAGAAGGCTGAGCTTCAGGCCAAAGTCGAAGGGCTCAAGGAGTCTGTCGCGAAGGAGAAGACTGAGCTTACGTCGAAGCTCACGAAGGCGATGGAGGCTTTTACCAGCGTCTTGGTGTTAGGAAGCGCTCCACCTCCCTCTTAGGCCGGCATGCCTTCTGTTTTGTATTTTTTTTGTAATTCTCTTTTATTCGAATGAATGAAGAAACTTTTTTGCGACATTTTTTCTTTACTTGAATATCTGCATGTGTATGGCCCCTCAACGACCAAACTTTAAATTTCGTAGAAATCTTTAGGCAAGTTTTGTCGTGGATAGGGTAGGCGTATTCAATCGAAGAATGTAACCTTTTAAACCATAAATCACGTTTTTTAGGTAGGGAGTAGCGAACCTCTTACGACATACTTGCCAAGGTCATCCAGCGGCGAGGGGCGAGGCCCTTATGGCTGACGAGGATCGTCCAACGGCGAGGGGCGAGGCGCTTATGGCTGACGAGGATCGTTCGGTGGCGAGGGACGAGGGCCCTTCGACTTACGGCCGACGAGGGTCGTTCGGTGGCGAGGAGCGAGGCCCCTTCGACTTACGGCCGACAAGGGTCCTTCGGTGGCGAGGGGCGTTGCCCCTTCATTTTACGGTCGACGAGGGTCGTTCGATGGCGAGGGACGAGGCCCCTTCGACTTACGACCGACGAGGGTCGTTCGGTGACGAGGGGCGAGGCCCCTTCGCTTACGGCCGAGAGGGTTCTTTGACTGATGTCAAAGAACGATCTACTTTGTATTCGTAATGAACATGCATAGGATAAAAGATGAAGATGGATTTTGATTATTTTACCATGTTTTTACAATCATTGATAATGCTTTCGCATATGCTTAGCGTTCCAGGGATGAGGAAGTTCTCTATCATCCAAAGTAGCGAGTCGGTAGGTGGCAGGACCGAGTACGTCGATAACTGTGTAGGGTCCTTCCCATTTCGCAGCGAGTTTCCCCTGTTTGAGAATCTCGGGAGTGAAAATGGCCTTACGTAGCACCAATTCGCCCACACGGAAGCTGCATTCGCGGACTTTCGATTTGAAATAGCGGGCCATGCGTCCCTTTTGTTCGACGAGTGTCGCTAAAGCCTGTTCGCGGACATCATCCACCAGTTGTAGGTTGAGTTCGAGGCCTTCTGAGTTTCTTTCCTCATCATAGTAATGGAGACGAAGGGGTCGTTCATTGACCTCGACTGGGATGACGGCTTCGCATCCGTAGGCCAACATGAACGATGTTTCTGAAGGGTTTTGGCGGACCCTCAGAGCTTAGATCTGTGCCCGTCCAAAGTTGGACGGACCACAGAGGCATAAAGCGCAGCGGAAAAAATAAGCAAGCAAGCTAAACATTTTAGCCAGGCCCTGTGAGAGCCAGAACCTAGCCCGATCTATGCCAACTTGGGGTGGATCTGACCACCCCAAGAGGGATCTATCCTACTACGACGAAATTAAATTACACTAAAAATTACTTAGAGAACATACCCGGAATCTCAACCCTAGGGCGGGCAAGATGTACCGCACTGACTTCTAACGCTCCTCGCAGCCGAACCGCCTTGACTCGATCCACCCGAGCCGTATTACATGGTGGGACCGAAAAGGTGCTCTCTCTCAAGTGCAAGAGTCCGTACAAGTAGTAAAACCTGGGAGTCCAGGTGTCGAATCCACGGGAAGAAATCTGTTGCAACCACAATTCAAATCAAATAGAAATCTATCGGAAAGAAACTAAACACTTTAGGTGGTGATGTGAAAGGTGATGAACGAAGAAATACGTATAAGAAAATATATATAAAAAGTAGGCACATGGTATGGGTTCGCTAGGGTCAACGATTCGTATTAATTTGGTTGATGAATATATCACAATGAATTCTCTTTTTGAGAGCAATTCACCGGGAAAAATATCCAATATAACTCAATGAATTCTCCTTTTGGGAGCAATTCATCGGAAGATGCCCTTTTGGGGGTTCAAACAAAATATTCAAAAAGATCGTCGCTAAAGCTATAATACGATATGAAACTCTCTTTTGGAGAGATCAAAACTACGGTATGAAACTCCCTTTTGGGGAGATCAAAACTCACCCTTTTGGGGCGATCATCAACTGAATTAATTCTTTTGGAATCTAAAAAAGTCGATTTACGAACAACGATTACAATTTTAGCGACGTTTAACGATTAAGCACATGGAATTTCAACCAAACTAACACAAATTGTATCACCTAACTACTCCAAACCAAGCACAATAACAATTTAGCTACTCATGGCGCAGAAATAAACAATTTTCAGATCAGAATTCATAGGTTTAATAGCAAAATACGGAAGTTTAGAGGCAAAATACAAGCTAAAACACCCAAATACAAGCTAAAGTTGAAGAGAATATCACCAAATCTCTCTGAAAAGTCTTCAAAACTCTCTGGAAATTAGAAACAAGCCTCTGGAATTTTACAGAATTTTTCAGGGGGAAAATACGGCTTCTAGAGCCTCCAATACGCCCAAAATACGCCCCCAAACTGCTTGAATACGCCCAAAAAACCCTAGAATACCTTATATACGCTCATTGCGGGTTTTAGGGCCTTATTGGGTTCGAAATCGTACCCGTTATCGACTTAAACCCATACCCACACCCGCATCAAATACTGGCCGTTAGATCTGGGCGCGATTCAACAGGGGCTCGCCACGTGTGCTTTGAAATTTACACGCGCCCGCTCCGCCTACGCTTTAACCCGAGATCGAATCGGATTTGACTTCAGCCGTTCGATCTGAGCGGAACATCGCTGGGATCGTGACACCTGTACAACAAAATCCCGCCTTCTTCGTTCTCTCGGCGTCGCTTCATTCGATGATGCCTGCCGTTCGATCATCATCTGATGGACACGATGGAGCCACGTCGTCGCGATTTTAATTCGGAAGCGGGGTGGATATCAGCCGTTGGATGCGGCGGGGTGCAGCTGGATCAGCGACGCGTGTCCTCGAGACGGAGCGAAATCGGCTGCCTCGCTTTCAAATTGCGGGATGAAATTGAGCCGTCGGATGTCAATCCAACGGCGCTTGTGATGCCGCGTCGCTGCTTAATTACGACCGATGGATCTGTTATCGACGAGCGAGATGGAGACACGTCACCCCCTCATTTTGATCGGATCCGCTTCAATCCAGATCGTTGGATTGAAAAGAGACGGTCCCGATGCTGCCACGTCGACCCGCATTGAGTTTATTTCACTGCTGTGTGGGCCGTTGGATCTCGATCCAACGGCCACGAAAATATCCCTTAGTTTTAACCAGCGGACCGTTGGATTGAGCGGGAGTGGCCCAGATGACGCCACGTGGCGCGCTCTGATTGGTTCTCGACCGTATTTATCGTATTTTCTCCGTATTTCTCCATTTAATTGGTATTCTGCATTCAAAAATACACAGTAATCAGCACAGATCTCAGAAAAATACAAATAAATAGTCGTTGGAATCGTGAGATCGAGACGGTACTAGGAAAAATATAAAAAGTGCAGAAATATGTCGTTAAATACTGTTTTGTGCTCAAATAGTGTGTTTTCTCTGATAAATAAATGTGTAGAAAATACGTATGAATTAGAGAACAATGTAGCATCACATGAACACAAAATTGGGCTAAATGGGGGGTTAAATATGTAATATTGAACCCGAATCATTACACATTCGAACCGATCCGCCCGTGCCGACACCCGTCTCCAAGCCGATCACTTGCGGTAGAAGGTTTCACTTGAGCAGACCCGCGTCTTAGACGTTTGGATCTGAATCCAAACCTCCTTCATAGTCTTACTAGGACTAGTCGAGAGAATAGGAAGAAGAGAGAAAGAATAGTTTAAGTCGTGGATCGATCTTACTCAAAAATTCGGAGCTACTCGATCGAAGACTTGGTGCATTTTTCAACGAAGAGAGTGCACCCCTATTTATATAGGGGGTCGGCACCTCTCTTTTCGTTGTGAGCAATGTGGGACAAAGATTAAAGAAGAGGGATTTAATTTGGCTAAATGAAGTTTAGTAAGCCTTTCACAAAGGCTAACTTCAACGAATCAATTCTCTTCATCCATTAAACTTTAGCCACCAAACAAGCTATCATTTCAAAGGGCTTCGAATGGTGAATGCGTAGGAATGAACGACGACGAATTTTGACTTCGTTTGACCCCTCAAACAATTGCCCAAAGATGGACAAAAAATCAATTTTCGTGGCCGTCAAAAGGGGTTTTAAAAAAACCCTATTAACTTAAGTTGCGGGCACGCTTAGCGGGCGTGCCCGCCTAATGCTATAGGCACGCCCAAGTTGGGCGCGCCCGGGGCGGGCGGGCGGCCCGCTGGACAGCGGACGTGCCCGCTGTTTCCAGCGGGCCGTGCCCGCTGCGCAGCGGGCGCACGTCCCCACTGTCCCAGCGGGCGCGCGCCCGCTGTTTTCAGCAGGCTACGCCCACCGAACAGCAGGTCGCGCCCGCTGAACACAGCGGGCACGTGGCCTGCTGGTTTAGCGGGTTGTGCCCTCCTCTCTTTGCCGTTTGACACGTTTGCCCAAGTGGGTCTAACCCACTTTTGCCTTTGACTGTTTTTGCGTTTCCGGGCTCGTTTGAGCTCCGTTTTGGACGCGGTTTGAACCTGTGTTTAGACCGTGACGATCCCGTCAACTAGGTAACCCTTTTCAATGCTTTTGTTTCTACAAATATTGTCGTAACCAATTTACGACATGTTTAATCTTGTTTGCATCGATTGCAACATTATCACCATCAACGACTTAGTCTCACAACTAGCTTGTGAACTTAACTATTCTATTTCATCGAATGAATTCCTCTTATTACTCTTCCTATTACTAAGACACGAATACTACTCGGTGTGAGATCCTACAGCTGACCTTACTACAGGTTGGGGCTCGAAACCCCTAGATGACGGTCACCACGAGCAGCAGTTGTCGTCCCTGTTTCAGAATCATCATAACGTGATCGACCCATTGACAAAAGTATCGTTGGGTTCACATTGGATGTGTCAGTGATGAATACCGTTAGCTATGTAAGGGACCCTGCGGGGCTACACATGCTAAGGGTGGTGAATAGTGTAATGGCAAGCAAAGTGCTTAATTAAAAGTTACTGAAATTAAAGCACAATAAGCAGCAGAAAATAAACAGAGTGGTCAACAACAATAATCGCAAACACAAGGATTTTACCCTGGTTTCCCAAAACTTGGGTACGTCCAGCCACACCAGTATTCACTATAATTCCCACAAAGGAAGTGAATACAATCTCACACAGAGATACCTTACACAGAGGATTTAGGATTCCCACAAAGAGATATACTTACTCTCACACAGAGTGACCTCACACAGAGGATTTGTTCTTTCACACAGAAAGAACCAAACTCTCTCACAGAGAGTAACTCCCACAAGAGAGTAACTAATTCCCACAAAGAGAATTAGGGGTTCGAAACAAAAAAACGAAACAACACTTACCTATGTCTTGATATGATCTTACCAATGTGAAGAAGAAGGCATGCAAGTGAATGACCAAGTGCTTGAGATTAGATTTGATTGCACTTGTCTATCTTTCTCTTTTCTAGGAATGAATCCTAACACTTCTTACTTGAGTGTATGAAATAAAGAGAAGAAAGATGTTCTCCAAGAAAAGGAATGAGATTGAAATCCCTTGGAGAAATTCCCTAGAGCATAGATGCTGTAGCATAAGATTGAAGCTCTAATGAGGGAATGGAAGAGATTAGGAGTGGCTATTAATTCTCAAAGATATTCAATATTAACCAAGAGTTCTAAATAAACTAAGCCATCTCCAATATATATGAAGCCCAAAGGAACCCATAAAACCAGCCAAAACCCCAAATGAAAAAAATCTGCAACGGCTAGATTTTGGCAGTTTACGGCACAGACAGTCGACTGATGAACAAGTGACAGTCGACTATTCAACGGCTAGAAAAATCCCAACGGCTATAATCTGAGCCAGGACAGTCGACTGTTGAAGACTACATATGCGACTGTAAAACAGACAGTCGACTGAATATCCTTCATCAGGCGACTGCTGCAGGGGATGGAGAAAAACATAGAGTTGCAACTTTCTCCCAATATGCATACAGGCGACTGATGACCAGAGTACAGTCGACTGTAAAATAGATAGGCGACTGTATAACCTTCATCAGTCGACTGCTGTAGTGGATGGAGAAAAACATAGAGAGATGCATTTTTCGCACTTACGCCTTTCAGACGACTGATGGCCATTTCACATGCGACTGTAAATATACAGGCGACTGTAAAAACAGCAACATGCGACTGTCTTGCAAATTGGGATGAAGCCCAGAAAATGCAAGAAGCGCACAGTCGACTATCGACCAATTCACAGGCAACTGTAGAAACACAGGCGACTGTAAATTGAACATCAGTCGACTGATGCGAAAAGCTCAAGAAGAGTCAATAGAAATGTTGACTTGAGCAGTGCACCACAGTCGACTATAGAAGGCTCGACAGGCGACTGGAATCACCCAGTCGACTGTAAAACCTTCATCAGACGACTGTTGGAGAGACTGTAACGGCCTGTTTTCATCAAGACAAACTATTTACCTATTTGGCCAATTTTTCAATTTTTAAACTATTTTATAATGGTTTGTTAGGAGCTTTACTGATTTCAAAAATTTCTTATAAAAATATTTTGAAGTACCAGAATAGTTATGGAGTATTTTAGTGAGATCGGATTTCAACAAATACTCAAAACATTTCTGATAAAATTCATTTTCAGTTTTTACCGTTTTGACTTTATGAATTTATTTTCTAATCAAACAGCTTCGAAACGTTTTCAAACTTTTACAGTAACATTCAATGATCATTTAGGACTTTTCACATTAATTTCATAATTTTCTGAAGTCAAATCAGTAGTGAACCCGCGAACCCGCTTTCTAAACGTTTTGGCCAAAAAATAGTATTTCCATAGCTCAAACCCTGAAACGGACTTCGTATTCGCGATCCTCACGACGATACAAACCCGTGGGTATGTTTTCGTAATTTTTCGGACACGTTTACTGGTATGGGCAAAATCGTAATTTTGTATTTTTGACATTTTCTACTAATTACGTGTTTACCTAGCTAATTACCCTATCAACTATTTTAATTAACTTTAACCTACATGTCACGACCCGCTTCCCTAAAATGGAGGCGAGACGTGAAAAGGTCCGCACGAGAGTGGAGCTGTGAAGCCCCAAACCCGATAAGCGTCAATAAAACATAAGCAGGTCCCTGTAACCACAACGGAACAACAATAATAATACAAGGAGATACTGAAATAAAAATCTCACATCTCATAAAATGTCCAACATGAAAATAAGTCCAACATCCAGAAAAGCCACCAGGCTAAAAGAAAGAGTCTAAAGGCCCAGAACAAGGCCAACAAAACCAACGACATAACAAAGTATAGGTGCTACGCACCGATAACAAAACAACTGTCTAAAAAAAGTAAAACACAACGAAGACACTAGGACTGGTCCCCAGTGTCCACGTACTCCCCGTCGACCACAAGCTCGGGCTCGGCGTCTGCAAACACCTCGTCCTCAACGAGGTACTCAGGCTCGGGATCTAACATGTGTCACCCAAAAGAGTAAAGGGGCACATGTCAGCAAGTCTAAAAGACTTGGGCAAGGAAACTGAAAATAAGGCAATCTAGCAACCTAGCAATTTAGTATGCATGACATGGCAGTTATAACATGAGTGCACAACCAAGACATGGCAAGACAATTTGTACAAGAGAGCAATCATCGGGACAAGACAAGAGTAGCCAAGCTACTATCAATCTCAATCAATTCACTATTCACATTGTTTGTAGATGTTTACGCCTTACAGCTGAATGGTTTCACATTCGATGATTGGCCGCTTAACAACTACCCCAAAACCCAGAGTTTACGCCTTACCACTGCAGTTGCTGATCGAGCAGACTCCCAGTTTATTGGTCGCTTAACTCTTACCCCCAATACCCACACGTAATGGAGCCAGGGTCCCCGCACATGAGCTCAGCTAGTGAGCCTGGGGTTGCCCCGCACATGAGCTCGCATTCTTAAACATTTGGCGTAGGGGTGCACCTAGCCGGAAACAAGCAATTCGGGCATTGTCTATCAACCAACACATGGCCCGCTTCTGGAACACGAGCCAGGAACACAAGCATTTGTAGCAAAGCTACGCAATCACAGAAACACTTAAAGAATGCAATGACATGACAATTAATTTGCGTACCGTTAATGGAAAGTAAACATGACATGGTAATTGTGCAACATGCTAAATGTCGGAACTAGCTTCGTTGTCAAGCTAGTTCCCCAATTTGCGCCTAGGCGAGTATCATTTCGTCGCCTAGCCTCTTTTACGCCTACAACAAGCAAATGGCCTAAAACATGGCCTAAACCCTAAGTGGCAAGTTTCACTTGCCTAGCACCGGGGATGACGACCACTTCGTCACACAGATGCCAATCTACGGGGAAATCGCTGTTTTGGGGGAACAATCATCAAACAACATGAAATTTTATTAGGGTTTCATAAAAATACCAATAGGCTATGAAAACATAGAGGAATCGATTTCTTACCGAGAGGAAGCGGAAGAAACACTCCGGAGAACCCTAGGATCAGATCTGGAAAAGATTGGAGAAGTTTGGGAGAATTAGGGTTTTGGGGGATTTGGGGATTTTGATGGATTTGGTGAGATTTTGAGGAAGATGAGAGGTAGATAGAGTGGATGGAGGGTTTGGATGATGATTCTAGGGCTTGGAATGAAGGAACGAAGCTTGGAGGAAGATGGAGACTCAATGGGGGCGATTTTAGGGCTTTGGGTCGAGTGGAGGAAGATGAAATCGTTTGGGATGGGTTTAAATAGGCTGGGCTGGCGGCTGCCCAGAAATTAGGGTTTTAACACAGATTAGTCGGTCAAAGAGCAACCACTGACCGACTAGTTTGGCAACTAGTCGGTCGGTCGACCAACGCAGACCGACTAAGTGCAAACAGTAACTTCTGAACGAAAATAGGATTTAGAATTAGTCGGTCCATGAACAAATACTGACCGACTAGTTTAGCATCTAGTCGGTCGATGAACGTTCTTAGACCGACTAAGAGTAAACAGTAACTAGTGTCAAAATTAGATGATGTGTTAGTCGGTTAAAGAAGCATTGCCGACCGACTAGTTTGCAACCTAGTCGGTCAACCAACGTTCTTAGACCGACTAACGATAAACAGTAACTCCTGAACAATTTAGAAAGCTAACTAGTCGGTCCAAGAAGGATTGCCGACCGACTGGATCGTCATCTAGTCGGTCGGTGCCCCTTCTTATACCGGCTAATGAGCAACAAAAGTTCCGATACGGAGCGCGGGGCCCCGGGATCGATTCCTAAGACTCCTAGGCTTGATCTAATAGTAAGATACGACCGTTATGAAGTCCGTCACGAATGACATACTTCGAAATCGACGATCCTAAGGAAGAAACGAGAAAATACGACGAATCGATCGAAAATGAAAGCTACGGAGACGAAAACCACACATGAGGAGAAAATCCACCAAAACATATATTATAATATAATAAATCCAGATACATGAAAAGCAGTCGTTACACTACACATCCCAACACGTAAGTAGCCATGTGTTTCATGGGTTACTTAAAATTCTACACTTAGTCTAAAGTTTCATTTATTACTTGCCTAATTACATTAAATACACTTGACTAATCTAATTATTATAATAATATTATTAAATATAAATAACCCCCACCCCTAATCTCTCTTCCCTCAGCCCAAACCCGATCTCACAGGCCCACTTCTCTCCCCCGTAACCCATTCTCTCAGCTGCTGCCCCTCACCCTCGGTTAGCCATCGTACCGGCCACCCTCCTCCTTGGCCTCTCGCTTCGCCCAAGCTGCCTTCCACGCCTCGCCTCCCTCGCCCCTGTCGACTGCAAGCACCCAACGCCCGCCTCCGTGTTTTTAGCCGTCTCTCCGACGTTCCTCGACGTCTCCGACTGCCCGAACGAAGCCCCCATGACCCCACCGCTTCGTCCTCCGCCACTCTCCCTCACCCTCAGCTGCAGCAAGCTCCGCTGCCCACTGATCACCCCGCCGCTTCCCTGTACGACGCCGACGCCGTCCCCGTACGACCCCGAGGCCTCTGCCATCGTCGCAACCCCGCCTTCGAGCGCCCCCGCAATCGCCCGCTCCCGCCGTGGTTCGTCTCCGACGAAGCAGCTGCTGCAGCAGCATCGCTCTCCGCTCCGAGCTCACCTCCTCTGCTTGCCTCGAGATGCCGCCTCCCGGAGCACTCGAGCCCTCGCCGTCCGCCTATTCTCCGACGTCGAAGCCTAGGCCGCCCGCTCTTGACGGCCTTCCAGTCGCTGCTCCGCCCCATGCCGCCCCCGCCGCTCCTCAGCCTCGTCTCCGCCCCGACCCACCATCGCTTCCCCCGTAGCGCTGTCGCCCGCCTCGACAAGCCCAACGACGTCGAGCAACAACTCGAAGTAGCCGCTCCCGCCGCTTCCACCGACACTGCCACCGCTCAACACCGCCTTCCGACGTATGCCGTCGCCGTCGAACCCCCGCGCCGCCCTGACGACCTCGCGCTCCGCCACAGCCGCTCCCCCGTCGTCGTTCGTCATTACGCCCCTACGAGCTCGTGTTTGAGGAGGTGAGAACGGAGGGTTAAGTTAAATACGAAAATACATTTTTTTAATACGTATTTAATACGGATACGTATATATTTCCGTATTTTCTTATATTAAATTAATATTAAATCCTACAGGACTCAGAAAAACACGAGACTAGTCTCAGAAAATCAGAAACGTCGAAACGAATCCAATGACACTAGTTTCGTCTCAATCGGACGCTTAGATTTTTCAGAATTAATTTTTAACCCTAAAAGTTAAATACGAGATTTTCGTTCAAAAATCCGTAACTTGATATTTTCACATACACTAGTAGGTGAGAAAAATATATGTTAAAGTACTCTCCGAGACGGCCATCTCGACAGTTCATTTGCAACTTTCCGATGCAGATTGCATCCAGAATAATTTATTGAATAATTACGTCATTAATTAAAAATTAGTTTTTAAATTGATTTTTAAGCTTTTAAAAAATTATAAAAATTACTATGAGCTTCCGAAAAATATTTCCTCTTACAGTAAAATTATTTTCCTTATATCTAGGCTATAGAAAAATTTAGAACACTTTTTGACATCGTTTCAATCGATTATAAAATCGAAACGATAAGATTAAATAGGTAGAAAATAGGGTAACTCGTAACTAATGTTTTCTTGTATTTGCAGGTACCCATTTTCTTACACCATCATCTTTAAAAGCTCTAGCTCCAACCTCGTCTTGCTACAACGATCTCGATTGTAAGTCACTCTAATTCTAACTTTGGAAATCTGGATAGTGTACTCGTATGAACTTAGGACATGTCATCTAGTCTCAGAACAGCTATTGACTTGAACCAATGACTAGAGATCTAATTAACTAGCGAACTATCAATAATGGAGTGACCAAAGGACTAAATTGAGATAGTACACTTTGATATCATAGTTGTTGGACTTCAAATCATTGCTCGGACTAAATTGAGATAGTAAACTTTTATGAAATTTGATATCATAGTTGTTGGACTTCAAATCATTGCTCGGACTAAATTGAGATAGTAAACTTTTATGAAATTTGATATCATAGTTGTTGAACTTCAAAGCATTGCTCAGGACTGACATTCTCTGTTGAGGCTTCTGCCTTGACTTTTCAGCAAGTAACTACCATATAAATGTAATTGATGTACTCATTGATGGATGTATTGTTGTACACATTGTTGGATGTACGAAATGATGGGCCTATGAGGCCATACGAATACGGATATGGATACAGACACGGATACTGATATAAATGTGAAATGTGATACAACATGGGTTATGGGGTAGTCTTGAGCTACGTAGTGTGCGGGAGTGACTGGATCCACCCTTATTAGTTAAGCTGTACCATCACCCTGTAGGGGATGGTAGGTAGATATTTCACGAGTTGCTACGTGGGATGGGTGCACTTCTGGTTGCATATCGTACACTCGAGCTAAGACTGTTGCACTAGCTGATTGATACAGGGCCAATGAGGCCATATTGATACAAACACTGATGTGAACATTGGACTATAATAATACACGGGATATGGGGTAGTCTTGAGCTACGAAGTGTGCGGGAGTGACCGGGTCCACCCTTATTAGTTAAACTGTACCATCACCCTGCAGGAATGGTAGGTAGATATTTCACGAGTTGCTCCGTGGGATAGGTGCACTTCTGGTTGCATATCGTACACTCGAGCCAAGGCTGATGCACTAGTTTGATTGCTGTATTGTACTCATGGTTGTTTGTACTGTCGGAACACACTATTGGGCCTTCGGGCATTTGCGGAGCACATTTACTGAGAACACTATTGGGCCTTCGGGCATTTACAGAGCACATTTACGGAGCACACTATTGGGCCCTTTCGGCATTTAAGACTGATGCACTATTTTGATTGATGTTGCACTAATTGATAATTGATTGATACCATTGCTTCAGTCACGACTACTACTATTCTACGGACTAAGTCGAGACTACTCGAACGTGATAGAACGGTTTAATAATGAGCGGTCTTGAACTACGACTGAATCAGTGTCTAGAAAGGAAATGGGAAGGGGGTTGGTCAACCAAGGGACTTGTTCCTGCGGTCTTTGAAGTGACCTGTGCCTTCAAGCCCTGACTGACTGGCTGATTTGGAAGTTAAGTTAGACTTCTTATTATTAGGCCCGCCTACACTATTAGATAGCCAAACGACGCTCACCTCCCTAAGTGTTGCTACAACCACATGGATATCTAACTATCGTCATCACATTGTCTGTGTTCGAAATATTGTTGCTACCATATGCCATGTCACAGTTATCACTCTTACACTTACACAGTCACCTTTACGTATAGTTACCAGTACTTTACTTATCTGTCAGCTCATACTTTACTTTTTGTACCTATATGACCATCTTTTGTTTACTATAGTCTGTTCCATACTTTTGCACTACTTTGTTTCTATTGCTAGAATTGTTGTGACTTACCTACGGTTCCATCTCTGTGGCACCGCAGACGACGTACATATGGAGGCAGATGCTCTAGAGTTAATAGCGCCAGAATTTGACCATGAGTCTGCAGCTTTCAGAGTTATTTCCAGTTGTATTTACTTTCCTTCATGTACGATTGTTGGACAATTTTTGTACAATACGGATGTAATAATTGGACACTATTTGGGTATTTTTGTACATCTCTGCATCGTGGCTATTTTGTTTTCACTGGTTAACTGCAGGACCTGCGCAAATACCAAAAAGTAACGGACTCGGGAATCGGGTCGTTACAGAGACACAGACTCCAATTGAGTCTTTGGGCTAGATGAACCTATTAGGTTGGATTCTATGATAATCTTAAGACTCACTAAGATGGTTAAATGCATATGCATGAGAGTATGACTATCTATCAAGGCATTACAATAATCCTAGACTCAAAAAGAGAAATGCAAGTAATAGAAATTACATGGATTACATATATCATCTCCTAGAGTCTAAGTCTTCAAGCTCACAATACCTTGATGCTCCCCATCATCTCCAAGCTTTGGCACTCCTTGATGAGCTTCCCTTCATCAAGCTCCAAGCTTTGGCAATGCTTCTCTAGATGTACATCCATCATCATGCTCCAAGCTTTGGCTTCATTAGATGATCTTCATGACTTCTTCCAAGCTTGAGCACACCATCACTCTTGGAGGTCTTTAAGATATTCCTTGCAATATCCTCCAAGCATTATGCTTTATCTCATCAACATATAATCATTAAGATAAACTGAGACTAAAACATAAGATTGATTAGCACACTAACATAATGTATTGATCATCATTAAAACAACGTTAGTCTTGAACCCAAGAACTAACAAGCTATAGTCCCTTTGTCAAGACTGTGTCTCTGTTGGCCTAGGGTACGGTTTACTGTCAACCCCATTCGATAACATTGGTCAGTATACGGGGGTCTTTGTTGTATTCACGTTGTACATCTTACATCGTACCCCGGCCGAGGATTAACACAAAGACCGTACTGAGCCTGTGACACTAACTCCCCTTTAACGGAAGAGACGAATCCCATCTGAGTCATCTACTCGCCTCGAGAGCTTCAGGTGTAACCCAACCTAAGATCTTTCAGCAGGCCTAGCCTCGAAGCTAGATCATAGGTCTAAGCGACACTGTTCACTCACAGGTTCGTACAAATGACTTCAGGTCTTAAGGACCAGCTTACCTATCATCACCCTAGAGTTATTATAGACAGTTTAGTTAAAGTTAACCATTAAATAACTCTAAGTTGGTCGTTCAGTGAACTCATTCTCTAATGAGCACTGTGTCTCGTCTCCGACTTCACCAAGTCGAATGACTATGAGATCATCATTACCCTAAGGTAAGACAAAGACACAGTGGCTGTACGATGTACCGATATCCAGTTCTCAACACATCTATGACCACGAACCGTTTAAGACTTAAGTTTCTATTCGGTCACTTACTACTCATAATCGAGATATTATCTAGATACGTAAGGACCTAATTATAAGTCTAAGTAT
>JAULAV010008045.1:0-25000 GCA_030789695.1 Scilla litardierei | reverse complement strand
GGTCATGCCACAATCAATGAGGGACGGTTACACATCCTCAAGAAGAAGCTACCTATAAATAGGCTGACAGACGAAGGTAAATGGGTTCCATCTTCAAGGTACGAGTGCTAATACATATAACTCTATCTTCTTATTTCTCCATTCTAAACTCGAGCTTGCGTCATTAGTCTAGGGACGAATCTCCGTGGATCGATCTCAGCTACACCAAACTACCTCTCTTCCTTAAGTTCCCTACTAACTTAAGCATCTGAGGGAATTTGGGTCTGAACATAGATCCGACCCCCCTAACGACTCCATGTGGTGCAGATCGACGATCACCATCCAACGTCCAAGGTCGATATCTGGCTCTTCAACCTCGAACGACCTATCCGACGGTCGTTCTTAGGTTGATCAACGGTTGTACCATCATCAACTACCAACAATCGACCCCGGTTCCTCCAACCGAGGGTCCCACTCCAAAGCCTGACTAGGCTCCAACTCAGCACTTCGAGTATCTGTCAGCTTGACAATTGTCTTGGTCATTTTTGGCCTTAATAGTTTGGCGCCGTCTATGGGAAACCACGAGTCGACATCCCTATCGATGAACCACTCGACTATGTCGACTCACCCAACCACGTCCTCCGAGGTTGCATGGGCGTCAGACATCTGAAGGCTGACTATTTAGGCCCCCACGTGGCCTCCCGATCCTCTGGCTTCTGTCATGGTCGGAGCGGTGCCAGTGGTGGTTAATGTCGACTCTGCCGATGTCGTCGAGCCGACTGGGGGAGTCAGTCAGAAAAGGGAAACGCCTTCTTGCGAGGAGGAGGGGTCTCCGAAGATGAGGCGTGTGGACGGAGAATACCCCATAGGGAAGGGCAAGGGGGCTGCTCCCCTCGAGACTCCAGAGGCGGCGAAGACTCTGTCGATGCCCCAGGGCCCCACGATGCCCCTCATGGATCTGTGGCCGTGGGGCGACATCGTGTCGCCCACCATGCCGTTGGCACAATCCCTGGGGAGTTCGATAGAGCGATCATGCTCAATTGGCTCTCAACTTGGCCTTCGGGACCGATCGAATGTGAGCTTCACCAGCCCCCCTTCGCTGTCGACAAGGAGGCGTCGGCCCTAACGGACTTCAGGACGACGGCCAGGGTGGTGGAGAACTTGATCCTTCCCAACGATTCGGAGTTCCTGCAGAAGCTGGACCTCAAGCAGATGACAAACTTCTTCGTTAGGAGCGGGTACCATGTATGTCGTCCGAGCCTCCGTTTTTTGGTACCCAACTTGGTCGTCGTTTTTGACTGACTCTCGTTTCATTTGCATATGTCCGTTCTCGGGGCTGCGTTGCGTCGCCAGGCTGTCGACTTAATCGATGGAGGTCGGCGGGTGGTGGACGCGGAGCGTAGAGCCCTCCTCTTTGAAGCACAGGCGGAGGAGGCCCTGGAAAAGATCCTCACTGACAAAGCGGTGGTCGAGTGGGAGGCGACGGCGGCTAAGGACAGCCTTTCGTCACTATCGACCACCGAGCTCTAGTGGCAAACGGAGAGGGCCCAGCTCGAAGAGTAGCTTGATGCCTTCAATAAGGAGACGATCGAGCTTCGGACCAAAGTCTTCGACTTTGAGAGGTGGGTGGAGGCTAACAAGGTGGAGAAGGCCGAGCTCCAAGCCAGAGTTACAGGGCTCGAGGAGGCTGCCACGAAGGAGAAGACCGAGCTGACTGCTAAAGTCACGAAGGCGATGGAGGCCTTCGCCAATGTTTTAGTGTCAGGGAGCGCTCCCCCTCCATCTTAGGTCTTAGGCGGACCCTCTGTAACTCCTAATTTTGTAATTTCTCCGATTTGATATCAATGAAGAAAAAACTCTTTGCGACTTTCTTCCTTTATCCAAGAAATTTATGTTTGTTACGTGTGTATGGCCCCTCGATGATCTAACTTGAAAGAACATAGGAATCCTTAGGCAAGTTACGTCATGGATAGGTTAGGTGTCTTCACCATGAATCATGCTCCTTTGGTCATATGGTGGTCGTTCGGTGGCGAGGGGCGTGGCCCCTTCGACTTACGGCCGACGAAGGTCGTTCGGTGGCGAGGGGCATGGCCCCTTCGACTTATGGCCGACGGAGGTCGTTTGGTGGCGCGGGGCATGGTCCCTTCAACTTACGGTCGATGAAGGTTCATTACGACTGATGAGCTTTCGAGTTGAAGTAGCGTGCCATGCACCCCTTCTGGTCGGTGAGGGTTGCCGGCACCCGTTCACGGACCTCTTTTCCAGTTGTAGGTTGAGCTTGAGGCCCTCTGAGTTTCTTTTCTCGTCGTAGTATCGAAGACGAAGTGGTCGTTCATTGACCTTGACAGAGACGACTGCCTCGCAGCCGTAGGCCAGCATGAAGGGTGTTTTCCCTGTCGGGGTTTTGTGGGTCATTCTATACGACCATAATATGCCAGGGATCTCGTCCGACAAAGTTCCCATGAGCCTGACTATTCGGGGCCCAAGGTTGTTCTTGCGGGCTGATTCTGACAAGCTGTTTGACTGGGGGTGAGCGATGGAGGAGAAGTGTAGGTTAATCTTCAGCGCTGCATAGAAGTATCTGAAGCCAGCACTGTCAAATTGTGTCCTATGGTCCGTTACTATGGATTTTGGGATGCCGAAACGATAAACGACGGACTTCCAGACGAAGTTTCGAGTCTCCTTCCATATGATTCAGGATAAAGGCTCAGTTTCGACCCACTTGGTGAAATGGCCGATCACCACTATCAGGTATCTCCAATGCCCGCTCGCTGGTTTGAATGGTCCAAGGAGGTCCAGCCCTCATTTGACGAAGGGAACTGGGCCGACGATGGGGATCAGATCAGTCGGCGGTGTCGAGCTGATCTTTGAGGACTTTTGGTAGGTCGAGCACCGTTGAACGTATTTGATGGCATCTTTGAACATCGTTGGCCAAAAATACCCTTGTCTCACGGCCTTCGGAGCTATAGACTCTCCTCTGCAATGGTTCCCGCAGTCACCCTCGCAGATCTCTCGGATCATGTAGCGCCTTCCTGCGGGGCTAAGCATTTAAGATATGTGAAGATGTCATACCTGGTCCATCGTCTTTTGTACATTGAACCACCCAACATGACGAATTGATAGGCCTTCCGCTCAAGTTTTTGTGCCTCCACTGGGTCGGTCCCGTATATCCACCAGGACGAATTGATAACCCGCATTTCCACCATGGTCTCTCCCGTGTTTGAGCAGCGGATTATCGGATCCATCCATGCGGCTCCCTGATCGAGGCTAAGAGGATCTTGCGGCAGCCTGCTAGGATGGGGTAGATGTTGTATATACACGATTCGACCGAGCCCAGCTGGGTATGGATGACTCAACTGCTGACGAGGCGTCAGCTCGATGATTCTTCGACCTTGGCACGTGATGAATCTCTACAAGTGTAAAGGTGGCGAGCTCTGCTTTAGCGACTTGCACGTAACTCTGCATTGAGTCATCGCAGGCCTCAAAGGTCCCATTCAGTTGATGGACGATGAGGCTGGAGTCGCTGAATAGTTGGATTACTTTTGCCATAGGGCTCAAGCCAATCGGAGTTTGTTGATGGCAGCCTTATATTCTGTACCATTGTTGGTGGCTTGAAAATCGAAGCAGATGGCGTATCCGAATCGTTCGCCCCGCGGGGTTTGGACGATTATTCTGGCCCCGTTACTAGCTTGTATGATCCAGGTTTCCTCTTGCCTTTTTGACCCCCTCGGGGGTCTAGAAGTTGATCACCTGGTGGAAGGTTAGGACCACTACTTCTATGGCATTCAGCAATGGTCTTTCAATGATCTCATTGTACGTTGAGTTGATCTTCACCACCATAAAGTTGGTTAGGCGAGTAAGTTGTTGAGGATACGTATCGAGGGTCACCGGTAAGGTGATGATACCTGCTATCGGGACGGTGTATCCGGTGAACCCCACCAAGGGCCTGTGCAGGGCGTCAACTCTATGGAGGACATTTTCATCCTCTCTAGCATAGTGAAGAATAGTATGTCCCATGAGCTTCCGGTGTCGACGAGCAACCTTTTCACGGTGATCTCTCTGATCGTGGCCGTGATGGCCACGACATCATCGTGCGGTAGCTCCACTCCTTCCAGATCTTCATCCAAGAAGGAGATATGAGGCATTGAATATCTGGGATGCTTTCGCCTCGTCGATACTGTCATCAATCTCCCAATGTATGATCTTTGGAGAGAGGTTGATAGCTCTTGGTGCGGGGGACCTCCCGCTATCATGTTGATGATCCCAACACAAGGGGATCCTACGGCAACCTCAGAGGACGTGGTTGAGTGAGTCGACATAGTCGAGTGGTTCGTCGATGGGGATGTCAACTCGTGGTTTCCTACAAACGGTGCGAAACTGTTAAGGCCAAAAATGTCCAAGACAGTTAATGTGTCCATATTTTACATCATTTTCATATCATGTTCCCATTGCAATGCATATCATTTTCGCGTCCAAATCCCACTTTTTACTGCGATTTTGGTATTTCTGACGATATTTCGAGTCTCGTAGTATATTTTGAGTTTTCAGGGATTTTGGAGCGATTTGGACCCCCGCCTGGGTATGGACACATCCGACGCGCTCATGAGCTTGTTGGCAGGGCTCTGGAGGAGTTCGCCGTGTTCTCAGAGCTGTTGGAGGAGAGAAGGAAGAGAAGAAAGAGAGAGAGCAGAGAGAGAAGCCCATGTTGCTGCAGATGAGTTTTCCAGAAAATGCTCGGGCCCGAGCAGCTTGCTGCTCGGACCGAGTCATACCAGTTTGATGAAGCAGCGGATACGGGCTGGTCCGGACCGAGCAGCTCATCTGCTCGGTCAGGTAGCCCCAGATCTCACAGCCCGAGCAGCACCCGAGCAGCTAACCGAGTGGCTCCTACTCGGTCCGGATCAACTTCTCCAAGCAACCGAGCAGCACGCTACACGGGTCGGATTATTGATCGAGCAGCAGATGCTCGGACCGAGTCACCTACTCTGTCAGCACTCCCCAGGGCATTTTTGGAATGTTTTGAAACGTGCGATGCGTGCGATTTGGGCAGCTGAAGCTCGCGATTGCTGGCTCGGTTGCGGGAGGTTGGCTAGCTTTTGGTTTTGGGGAAATTTTTGGCAGAGAGATTTGGTGGATTTCTTGTAAGAATTTTTGGGATCAATTCTTGTAGCAAATTTCTGGATCGATAATTGAAGATTATTGTTTATTATTCTTTTCTGGATCTGTTCTTCGTTCGTTCTCGTTGTAAGTTATTTTAGCCCTAATTTCTTTATTGCTAAAATGTTTTCCTCGGCGAAATTGATATTTTTGTGTGTTCCTATCATCATGAGTGAGTAGATCCATTCTAGGGTTGATGGGTTAGCCCAGGATTTTAGGGGGAAAATGTAGATCTGGATCCCCACGTTGAATTAGGGATTTAGGGTTGTATTTTGGTAGATCATACCGAATCCGTAGATAACCCATACTGAGATCACGCCCACGATCTGTGGAATTGATGCGCTTAAGGGGTATCTAGTGATTCGAATAGGGAAATCGGTGGATCCAACTAAGGCACGTGACCATGCCCGGCTCGCGCCTTGAGGGGATCCATCGACGAACTATACTGCTTCGTTGACGGCTACCGCCATTGCGTCAGCGAGAGCCACCGAAATACCCTACAATTCTAATCCACGAGAGTGGTATGAATTGGGGGATTAATTCCCTAGCCCTAATGCAACGTGAGGAACCTATCCAACATCAACCCACAACGATCCTAGCAGTGATCCCTAAAGCCCTAGTCCTTTTTTATTATATTACACAACAACAACAATCAACCCAAATCTTTCACTCCGACCGCTAAACTACTTCTAGATTTAGAAATAGACTGAGATTATCACAGACACTATCACCGTCCATGTGGGATTCGACTATCTTTTATAATATAACTCGACACCGTCCGCTTGCGAATTGAGCCCGAAGTCGTGACCTAGGAGCCATATTACGCCTGGCGATCGTGACACCGCCAGGTGGATCCTAGGTGTAGATTGCGGGTGCGTCAACAGTTGTCAAGCTGACGGAGACTTGAAGCCCTGAGCTGAAGCCTAGTCAGCCTTTGGAGTGGGATCCTCGGTTGGAGGAACCGGGGTCGATTGTTGGTAGTTGATGATGGTACGACCATTGATCGACCTAAGAACGACAGTCGGATAGATCGTTCGAGGTTGAAGAGCCTGATATCGACCTTGAACGTTGGATGGTGATCGTCAATCTACACCACAGGGAGTCGTTAGGGGGGGTCGGATCTGGGTTCCAACCCAAATCCCCTCCGATGCTTAAGTTATAGGGAACTTAAGGAATAGATGGAGCTTGGTGTAACTAAGATCGACCCACGGAGGTTCGTCCCTAGATTAACGATGCAAGCTCGAGTATAGAATAGAGAAGTAAGAAGATAAAGTTATATGTATTAACACTCATACCTTGAAGATGGAACCCCTTTACCTTCATCTGTCGGCCTATTTATAGGTCGCTCCTCCTTGAGGATGTGTAACTGCACCTCGTTGATTGTGGCATGATCTTCTCCGGGATTCGAGTTAACGGCTGCCCATTTACTCGGCCCCATTAACTCTTCCTTGAATGTCAGTGTCAGTCCAACGGTCGTCTGACCCGTTCGTCTGACTCAGTCGTAGCCTGCTTATAGTGTGGGGGTAACGGGTCGCGAAGGAGAAACGGGTCGGGTACGCAGATACCCAATCGGGTTCGTATCTGTGCACTAACAAATGGGAAGCGTGACATGACAAGTTTTTATGGTGGCCCATGTAGGTCCTTGCATTAAGCGAAACTTCAGGACAATAGAAATACTATCATTAGCCAAAATGTCTAGATTTATCTCGTACACAAAATTTAACCGAGTTTCTTGTCTCAGCATGGCAGGAGGACACAACACTAGGAATGGGAATGGGAATGGTGAACTGCAGCTAACAGAGGTGTCGTCATGAATGAACTCCTCGGAGTCATGAGGGAGATGTTGGAGATCTAACAACAGCTGATTCAGCAGGGACATCAACTTGCTCAGATTGCACCACCACCACCTCGAGCTGAATAGGGAGTTAGGTAGTTACATGAGCTACAACCTAAGAGCTTCTCTGGAAAAGAAGGACCTCTAGATGCTGAAGAATGGGCCCAAGGGATTGAGGACAAGCTAAATGATGCTCATATCCCTTAGGCAGGATGGGTCGATGCCGTGAAGCTCCAACTGACTGATAATGCTAGAAGCTGGTGGCAATTGGAAGAAAGGCGTTTGGTCAGACCCATCTCTTGGAGCATGTTTTGGGAAAGTTTTGACGCCAAGTATTTTCCCAAAACAGCCAAAAGAGAAATTCAGCAACGCTTCACCAATCTGGTCGAAGATAGGACTGTTGACGAGTATGAGGCCGAGTTTACGATGCTCAGCCGCTTTGCACCCATATGGTCGAGGACCCAGAAGACTGTGCATTTCAGTTTCGCCAAGGCCTGAATCCCAAAATTCAAGCCTCAATGACCTCGACAAAACTAATGACACTCCAGGACGTTTTGGATTCTACACTGAGCCATGAAGTTGTGGCAAGACTTCCAGTGGGATTTCAAGCTAGAGGAAGCAAGTGTCCCATGGAGCCACCTAGGATGGTGCCAAGAGGAAATTTTCGGCCTCCCCAGACCACACAGTTCAAGAGGCCAGCTGCTCATGTTGACCGAGCTCAGCTGACCAGCTTATGTTGTGGCAAGACCGGACATCAGAAGAAGGATCGTAGGAGGATGCTGAACCAATGTCTGATCTGCAAAGCATCTGATCATGCTACGAGAGTCTGCCCCCACGGCAAGGATCGTCAAGCACCTACTAGAGTACCTGGACCTATTCAGCGAGGAGTGCCTGGACCTGTTCAGCAAGGTGCCCTGGACCTGCTTAGCATGCACTGCCTCTGGTTCCGCAAAACCGAGCCTATCAGCATGCCAATCTGCCGAATTACCAGGCATTCATTATGACAGCTGCAGAAGCTGAGACTGAGGATGAAGTGATTACAGGTAATCTAGATCTAGAATTTCATATTGCTTTTATATTCATGCTTGTTAGTTAGACACCCTTGCTAAGATTAATTATTATTGTTAGTTCTTGGTTTCAAGACTAACATTGTTTTGATGATGATCAATACATTATGTTAGTATGCTAATCAATCTTATGTTTTAGTCTCAGTTTATCTTAATGATTATATGTTGATGAGACAAAGCATAATGCTTAGAGGATATTACAAGAAATATCTTAAAGACCTCCAAGAGTGATGGTGTGCTCAAGCTTGGATGAAGTCTTGTAGATCATCTAATGAAGCCAAAGCTTGGAGCATGATGATGGATGGACATCTAGAGGACCATTGCCAAAGCTTAGAGATGATGGGGAGCATCAAGGTATAGTGAGCTTGAAGACTTAGACTCTAGAAGATGCAATTTGTTATCCATGTAATTTCAATTACGTGTATTTCTCTTTATGAGTCTAGGATTATTGTAATGCCTTCATAGATAGTCATACTCTCATGCATTTGCATTTAACCATCTTAGTGAGCCTTAGGATTATCATAGAATCTAACCCAATATGTTCATCTAGCCCAAAGACTCATTTGGAGTCTCTGGCTCTCCTACAGTCGCCTGCTGAAGGTTTTACAGTCGACTGGGTGATTCCAGTCGCCTGTCGAGCCTTCTACAGTCGACCATGATGCATAGCTCAAGTCATATTTTCTATTGACTCATCTTGAGCTTTTCACATCAGTCGACTGATGTTCAATTTACAGTCGCATGTATTCTTACAGTCGCATGTGAATTGGTCGACAATCGACTGTGCACTTCTTACATTTTCTGGGCTTCTTCTCAAATTGCAAGACAGTCGCATGTTGTTGTTTTTACAGTCGCCTGTATATTTACAGTCGCCTGTGAAATGGCCTTCAGTCGTCTGAAAGGCGTAAGTGCGAAATATGCATCTCTCTCTGCTTTTCTCCATCATATACAGCAGTCGACTGATGAAGGATAGACAGTCGCCTGTTTATTTTACAGTTGGCTGTCATTTGTTCATCAGTCGCCTGTATGCATACTGGGAGTTAGAGTGCATCTCTCTGTTTTTCTCCATCCCCTGCAGCAGTCGCCGACTCGCCTGATGAAGGTTATACAGTCGACTGTCTATTTTTCAGTCACCTGTGTAGTCTTCTACAGTCGACTGTCTTGGCTCAAATTATAGCTGTTTGGATTTTTCTAGCCGTTGAACGGTCGACTGTCATTTGTTTATCAGTCGACTGTCTGTGCCATAAACTGCCAAAATCTAGCCGTTGCAGATTTCTTCCCTTTGGGTTTTTGGCTGGTTTTATGGGTTCATTTGGGCTTCCTATATGTAGGAGTTGGCTTAGTTCATTTAGAACTCTTGGTTATTATTGAATATCTTTGAGAACATCTTTCTCTTCATGTATTGAAGCTAACTCATAGGGAAATTCTCCAAGGGATCTAATTCTCATTCCTTTCTTGGAGAACATCTTTCTTCTCTTCATTTCATACACTCAAGTGAGAAGTGTTAGGATTCATTCCTAGAAGAGAGAAAGATCATCAAGTGCAATCAAAACTAATCTCAAGCACTTGGTCATTCACTTGCATGCCTTCTTCATCGTATTGGTAAGATCATATCAATGCATAGGTAAGTGTTGCTTCGTTTTGTTTTATGTTCGAAACACTGATTCTCTTTGTGGGAATTAGTCTCTCTCTTTGTGGGAGAATTTCTCTTAGTGGGAATAGGTTTATTCTCTTAGTGAGAATAACTCTCTTTGTGGGAGTAACTCTCTTTGTGGGAGTTTAGTATTCTAGTGTATGGCTAACCCTAATTCTCTGATTGGGAGTTAGTAATTCTTTAGGTGGGAGTTTGACCCTTGTGTAGGGTTGGTTGGGTCCTTGTGTAGGGCAAAATCCTCTTGGTGAGGTATCTCTTTGTGGGATTTGTATTCACTTCTCTTTGTTGGAATTATAGTGAATATTGGTGTGGCTGGACGTACCCAAGTTTTGGGAAACGAGGGTAAAATCCTTGTGTTTGCGATTGTTGTTGTTGAGCACTCTGTTTAAATTCTGCTGCTTATTGTGCTTTAATTTTAGTAACTTTTAATTAAGCACTTTGCTTGATATTACACTATTCACCCCTCCTCTAGTGTGTGTAGCCCCGCAGGGTTGTAATACCCTGCTAAGCTACTGCACAAGTACTAGAGGGGGGGTGAATAGTACTTTAAAATAATTAAGAGGATAATTCCTAATTATCTTGCAAACTCTACCAATTAATGCGGAAATGCGGAAATGTAAATAATGACAACCAAGAAACAATCGCAAACACACGATGTTAATGGGTTCGGATCCACCCAAGTCTCCCCGACTTGTTCCCGGTGATCCTACGTCCCAACCACCCGGATCCTCTCTGGATACTTGAGTTAGAAACCCTAACTCAAGATTTGCACTATGAAATACTTGTGAAAAAACCTTCACAAAGTCAAATCATACACATAGGAAATTGTGACTCCCACAACCCGGGATCACAAACAAACTCTCACAACCGAGAGTGAATCACTTACAATATCAAAGTAAATTGAAATAGAAATTCTTGCCGACAAAATCCTATGCCTTGAGTAAACTTACGATTTAGGGCAAAACAGATTTTGGGGAAGATGAAGAGGCACCAAACCCTAGCTCTAAGATGTAGATCAGCGATGTAGAGCTATGAGGTTGTTGGTGACCTAGGATCAAGCACTTGGCTTGGAAGGCTCATAATCAATGAATCTCTCTTTTGAAATAAGAGTGAGGGGAGATTCTTGAATGAAAATGAATGAGCTTTAATGAGATTGAATGCTTTCTCTTTGATCTCTAAACTTCTTTAAAATCAGCCTTGAGTGCAATGAATGCAACACACCAAGTATTTATAGGTTAGAGGATAGAGAGAGAGAGAGAGAGAGAGAGAGAGAGAGAGAAACGTTTCAATTAAAGCTCCAACGGCTCTATTCTGAACCAAACTAGTCGGTCAAAGAACAACCACTGACCGACTAGTTCATCAACTAGTCGGTCGGTCAAACAGCATGAACCGACTAATAGATGAATAGTGAATAGATGAAAGTTCAGACTTAAGGAACTAGTCGGTCCAAGAAGACTTGCCAACCGACTAGTTTCACAACTAGTCGGTCGGTGAGTGAACTTAGACCGACTAAGAGATAAAACAAATAGTCTGAGTACAAATTGAATTAGTCGATCCAAGAACAAATGTTGACCGACTAGTTCATCAACTAGTCGGTCGCCAAATGTACATAGACCGACTAACGATAAAAAGTAGCTCAGGCTCAAAAATGGAAGTTCAACTAGTCGGTCCAAGAAGGATTCCTAACCGACTAGTTTCACAACTAGTCGGTCGGTGAACCTTCTTTGACCGACTAACTGTAAACAGTAACTGAGCTAGAAATTGAGAAGGCAAACTAGTCGGTCCAAGAAGCATTGCCGACCGACTAGATCACCATCTAGTCGGTTGGTTCTTCTTCTTGAACCAACTAACTTGCACAAAAAGTCGCGAATCGAAACGTGAAGCTTCGGGAAAGTTCGTATGGACTTCTACTAAGATCCTATATCTAAGATAGGAGCGTTATGAAGATTAAAACGTAAGACCTACTCAAGGCTTAACATTCTACGATACGAAGCTAGAAGACTATAAATAAACTATGACGAACCGTCTTCAAAAGCTTCGATCGAATCTTCATGACTTCAATAATGGTCCAAAAGCTTCAACGAAGCTTTAGGCATACGATCACGTGCTTTGAGAAGTCTCGAGACGTCTCTTTGGATGTTCACATGATTTTGGCGACGATCTCCATAACTGCGCTCACAAAGTGTTAGTTCACGATATATTTATGTTTGTTCATCATCCAAAACCAAATCCGGGGAGTCCAATATCCAACATTCTCCCCCTTTTTGGTGATGACAAACCAACATAAATAATAATAAAAAATAATGATTCAAATGTAATTTACTTACTCCCCCTGCATTGATGACACATTAATTCCAAAATGAATAATAATAATACGCATCAAGCAGACGAGTAAAGTATAAAATGAGAATCAAATATTGAAATTTAGGAATTGAATTCCATTTTTATATCTTAACTCCCATTGAATCTAACATATCAAATTAGATTCTTGGAAAAATGCTTAAATTATCATTTAGCACATGTCATTATTATATCTCTCCCACTTTGGCATTAGCAAAAAGAGTGGGAGGAGATCAACGACAACAACAATGGCTTCAAATAATAGCAAGGGAGTCGTAGAATAAGACCACAGTCCAAATGACACCAAAGGAAAATACGAATTAAATCAAAGCGTGTCAATGAGACCAAAGGCGAAAGTCGATAAATAAAATCATAAACTCAAATCAATTTTACGGATTGAGTTATGGAATATACTCTCCAATATCAACATTCTTGGTTAATTTAGTGCATGGAAAACAATTCTATGTTTTCATAGAAATAATTTCTATTTAACCAAGTTATTATCGTCGAGCGACGAAATCAAACATCAGAGACATAAAAAGAATATATAATGTGCACAAGAGAATGAAATATCAACATCGATGTATATATATATAAATATGAACCATGAGTACATCAAAAAGATACATCGACAACATACATAAAAGTGATCCAACGATCGGGGCACAAAATACATCATATCACACAAGACATCGGAGTATCACAAAACATACATATCCATCAAAATACATCAAAATATCCAAAATACAGGACCACCCTCTATCCTAACCCACACTCTCACTAAAAGATCTATCATCCAAAGTGCATCGGGAGAGTCCTCCAAAGAAGCTCAGGAGGCAGCGGGAGGATCTGCAGCAGCAGCAGGCTCTGCAGGAGTGGAGGTGGTCACCGGATCAGCTGAAGTGTCCACGGAAGCGACGGTAGTGGCCTCGGGAGCACCAATCGTAGTATCCACCTCAAGAACAGTGGCAACAGGTGTGCTCTCGGGGTCACCAGTAGAAGAGGCAACAGCACCAAACGTACCCTCAGGGGCACGAGTAGCAACACGAACAAGCTCCTCGATCTCATCCTCATCCAACTCCTCCTCGTCAGAAACTGACGGAGGGATCTCAATACCCAAACGAGAGGCGATACGAGCAAGTATCTCCTCAGTACGAGCATAATGAGACTCCATACGTCTCACTGAACGTGCGAGCTCGTCAAAAGTGGTAGAGGGAGCAGGAGCAGCTGAGGCAGAAGCAGACGCTGAAGCAGACGGGGTCATCCTCTGAACGTGACGAAGTGCCGCAAAAGGCTTCTTGACGACCGTCGCATTCAGAGGGGGACCGAGAGGACGCTCATCATCACGAGGCAAAGGGACACGAAAGTGGCGAAAGACAAGTGTCAACAGGCATGGATATGGGATATGAGCAGACTTCGTGGACTTACGGATACACTCGAAAGAATCCATCTTATCGAGTATGATCCGAGCCCAGTTAATCTCGCTCCCCATGAAGATGGCATATATGAGTTTGAGGAATGGCTGGGAAGGCAAAGAAGAGGAGCCGTACTTCGGGAGGAGGCACGACTTCAGAATCAGGTTAAGGACCCAGCCATTTGGCTTGAATGACTTTGAGGGCACGCCAATCATGGCAGGAGGAATCTCATGAAAGATCTCAGAAAGTATGACCTGGTCAAGGGAAGAAATGTCATCGACGGAGATATCGAAAGGGAGGAGGCCAGACGACGAGCAACCAATCAACTCCCCTAAGATTTCTACCGTGAGGACAATCGGTGTCCCCAAGACAGTCGTCTCAACAGAGTGGGTCTCGTCATACTGACCTCGGACACGGTTGGCGTAAAAGAGTTTGACTAGGCGAGGGTATGGGTGTGGATTCGCCTTCGGGTCATATCGAAGATAATCGATAAGACCGGAAGACGACAGAAGATCAGCAAGGTCTGGGAAGTCTGAAAACTGTACAAAATGCTCCAACATCAGCAGGCAGTGTTCGATACGGTTATATGCCGCGAGACACATCGGGTCATCACAACATAATGAGATATCGATACCGCCAGTTGGCATCGGACCCTTTACCTTAGGCAGACGTGTGGAAGTACGGGGTGGAGGAGTATGATCCCTATGGGTAGCCTTGGTCTCGGGGATGTACTCGGTGTCGGAATCCGAAGCACCGGGAGGAGTGGGAGCATGGAATGTAGCTGGAGAGACAGGTTGCTTCCTAGGCTGAGATCGGGCATGGGGTTTGGCGGTCGCCGTCCTCTTCTTCTTAAGATGAGGCAAAGACGACGAAGTGTGGGTAGACTTCGATCGGCGTATAGGTTACGAGGGTTCCCTAGGAGGTGACTCTACGGTCATAGGGGACGGGCTCGAGGATCGGATCGGAATCCTTGTCTTCGCCATAAGCGTGACAAGACAAAGCAAGAATCAACACTAGATCGAATTCTAGAACCCTAAACACAAACCCTAGCCAAAAGAACTAGAAGCCCTAACCCTAAGAGCTGAAAACCTAACCCTAGACAGCTAGGAGAGGGAGGAGAGATCACCTAAGGAGGATCGACGGAACCCTAGGTTGGAGATGGCCGGAGTTTTGGTCAGAAAACGCTGAATTCGACGGAGGAGATGAAGAGTCACGGGGGGTTTTAGGCTGGAGAAGGAAATATCGATCGACTAGAATGAAAAAGAGTCGGTCGGGGCTGATAAAATCGATTGGAAGTCGAAAAGACCAAGCAGTCCCCGTCGAAATTAGTCGGTCACAGTTCAAGCACTGACCGACTAGATGATGATCTAGTCGGTCGGTCAATGAGCTTGAACCGACTAATTTCAAACAGTAACTGAAGCCAAATTTAGGTCTTGAGTTAGTCAGTCTGAGTTCATTCACTGACCGACTAGATGATGATCTAGTCGGTCGGTCAATGAACATGAACCGACTAACAGAGTTTAAAAATTTTAGAATTTGAAATTTTGAGTTCTCTCCTAATCGCACTTGGACGAAACATCATACAACTCTCATTAATCATTATACTATCCCATTAAACATCGAAAATATGAAATTAGACATTTAAGAACAAATCGAACGAAAATTCCGAAAATTCAACGAAAAATCCAGAAAATTCCAATAAATCTAGCATGTGCAAATATAATGAAATTGAATAGCATGCAAGATTATTGAATAACATATGAATCCTAAATCTCGGATTCACCCATAATCTCCAATTCTCGACGTAAACGCACAAAGGAGTCTTCCTTTAGGGGTTTCGTGAAAATATCGACGATTTGCTTCTGGGTTTCAACGTACACTAATATGATGTCCTTTTTAGCAACATGATCATCTAAGAAATGGTGTCGGACATCTATGTGTTTAGAACGGGAATGGTGTATCGGATTCTTAGAGAGATATATTGCACTTTGGTTGTCCACCATGATAGGGCAAGTATCACAGTTTATACCAAAGTCTTTACGTGTGTGTCTCATCCAAAGAACTTGAGCACACGCGGCACCGGCGGCAATATATTCCGCCTCGGTGGTTGAAAGTGATACGGAATTCTTCTTCTTGGAAAACCAAGAGACAAGAGAATTTCTTATAAAATGGCAAGTGTCACTAATACTTTTCCTGTCGGATTTGCATCCCGCATAATCTGCGTCACTATATGAGATTAACTCATACGTGCTAGATTTTGGATAAAGTAATCCAAAATCAAGTGTGTAACTTAAATAACAGAAAATACATTTTACCGCTACTAAGTGTGACTCCTTAGGTTGAGACTGATAACGAGTACATACACATACGAAAAACATAATATCGGGCCTACTTGCGGTAAGATAAAGTAAACTACCTATCATACCTCGATATAGACGAATGTCTACATCTTTTTCGCCCGCATCTTTATCAAGATGTGTAGTCGTGCCCATTGGAGTCTTCTTCCCGGAGGCATTCTCCATTCCAAATCGCTTTAGCAACTCCACAGTATACTTCGTTTGGTGGATGAAGATTGCATCGTTCATTTGGCGAATTTGGAGACCTAAGAAATACTTGAGCTCACCCATGTGGCTCATCTCAAATTGATCCTTCATCACATTAGAAAACTCTTCGCAAAGAGCAAAGTTAGTAGCACCGAAAATGATATCATCAACATAAATTTGAACTAAAATTATATCATTATTCGAATACTTAACAAATAATGTGGAATCAACTTCTCCCATTTTAAAACCCAAATCCAAAAGAAAATTCTTTAAACGGTCATACCAAGCTCGAGGAGCTTGTCTCAAACCGTAAAGTGCTTTCTTAAGTTTGAAAACGTGATTTGGAAATTTTTCATTTATAAAACCCGGAGGTTGAGAAACATAAACTTCCTCAACAACATCTCCGTTTAAAAACACACTTTTAACATCCATTTGAAATAATTTAAAATCCTTATGGCATGCAAAAGATAACAATAATCTAATTGATTCTAATCTAGCTACCGGAGCAAACGATTCTTCGAAATCGATACCTTCCTCTTGCCAGTAGCCTTGAGCTACTAACCGAGCTTTGTTCCGGACGACGATTTGGTTTTCGTCGGTCTTGTTCTTGAAGATCCACTTTGTCCCTATGACGGTGTGGTTCTTCGATGGCAATGGAACAAGCTCACAAACCTCATTCCTCTCGAATTGAATGAGTTCCTCTTCCATGGCAAGGATACAAGCGCTATCTTCGCACGCTTCATTAATATTCTTTGGCTCTATCGAGGAGGCAAAGGCACAATGAGCAAAGTAGTTGACTTGAGATCTCGTCTTGGCACTATCATGAATATTGCCAATGACTTGCTCATGAGGATGGTCACGAACGGTATGAAGCCGTTTGGGAATTCCCTGATCACTAGGAACATTCTCAAAAACTTCATTAGTCGGGTTAGAATCAATAGAATCAATAGAATCAATTGAATTAGAATTACCAATTGAATCACATAAGACATCCATGGAGTCATCATCATTAGTAATTCTAGTATGGACAAAACCTTCATTAAATGAAACATGAAGCGATTCCTCGATCGTTGAGGTTCGTTTGTTGTATATCCGGTAGGCTTTGCTACGTGAGGAATATCTAACAAAAATCCCCTCATCGGATCTTGGATTGAATTTGTCCAAACTACCATACGTGTTTTAATAAAACATTTTGAACCAAAAACACGAAAATGTTTAACTTGAGGCAATCTACCAAACAACAATTCATAACAAGTTTGTTTAGTGCCGGGCCTCAAAAGTATTCTATTAAACACATAGCAAGCGGTGTGTACCGCTTCTGCCCAAAATTGATGGCCAAGTTGGCTATCATCAAGCATAGTGCGAGCACACTCCACTAGCGTCCTATTCTTTCTCTCAACAACACCATTTTGAGGAGGTGCGCGAGGGAATGAAAAGGTGTGTGTAATACCAACTTCATCACAAAAGTTCTCAAAAGACTCATTCTCAAATTTCCCTCCATGATCACTACGAATAGTGACAATGGTGGTTCCAATGAGATTTTGTACTTTCTTGACAAATATTGTGAAGTTTTCGAAAGCATCATTTTTATTACTCAATGAAAATACCCAAGTAAACCTAGAAAAGTCATCAACGATGACAAGTCCATATCGTGCATTTCTTAATGAAGCAACTCTAGTTGGCCCAAATAAATCTAGATGTAATAGCTCTAGTGGCCGCTTAGAAGAAATGCTTTTCTTAGGTTTAAAAGACGATTTTGGAAGCTTGCCTCGTTGACACGAGTCACAAAAGCTTTTCTTTTGAAAGACAAGCTTAGGGAAGTCTCTAATAGAATTTAACTTGGAAAGCTTAAATAGTGTTCCGAAGTTCACATGACCAAAACATCGATGCCATAAGTGTTGTTCACTTGTGTTGGCAATGAGACATTGTTCATGTGATCTTGGAAGATCTTGGATGTATATATCCTTATGGCGTGTACCAGAAAACAATAATTCATTATTATCTTTTCTTAAAATATGGCACATTCCTTTCGCAAAGCTAACTTTGTAACCTTTGTCACAAAGTTGGCTTATTGAAATGAGATTGTGGTTTAATCCTTTAACAAGGTAAACATCATTTATTAGAGGTTTAGAAGGATTACCCACTTTTTCAACACCTATGATGGTTCCGCTCTCGTTGCCTCCAAAGACTACCCGGTTTCCATTTGCAATGGGAACCACTCTGGAGAGCAATTGAGCGTCACCCGTCATGTGTTTTGAACACCCACTATCGAGTATCCAATTCCTCTTGGAGCTAAATTTAAATTTGTTGCTCTGTTTCTTTTTCTTGAGTACCTAAAGATAGACAATATCGTATCATGGTACCCAAGGTCATTGGGTCCAAAAGATTAGACCTTTGGAAGCCAGGTCCAATTGGACTTAGACTTCCCCACATAATTATCATTATCCACTACATTCATAAAATAATCATTCATGTAAACTTATTTTTCATCCATACTTGTGTCCTTTGGGCTCCAAATAGTGAATATTTTGGGAGCCTTAACCCTATTGGGAGCATGCATGCGTTGTTGATTTCTACGTGATGCATGTCGTGGATAGGCATAAGGAACATGATGAAATGGTGAATGTGGATAATTATTCATACGATGATGTGGGTGAACATATGCATGTGGGGGAACACGTGCGTGAGGGCGTCTCACATGGTGTGCACGTGCCCATGGATGTGGTGCATAAAAATCATCATATGTGTGAGCATATGGAGTAGGATGTGTGTTCCTACGTGGCATGGTATTTGTGTACATATAAGCATGACCCTTCTTTGGAGGTCCACCCAAAGTGGGTTTCTTTCCAAATGAAGGTGTGTACGAGGTGGAAGCACCATTGGTAGATGAACTACCAATAGAGTGTTTGCTACCACTCGTTAAGGCATCGGAAGTTGACCTAACAAAGGTAGTGGCCGCTTTGGATGAATTTCCCATCGTATACCCCAAGCCAATGTGGTGATTGGCCGGGAGTAAGTCATTTAGGATTTTATCCAAATGGTCCTTACCCTTATTGAATTTATTAATTCGGCCTAATGTGCACTCATATTTCTCGGTGAGAGAACGCATAGAAGCATCCAAAGTGGATACTTGCGATGTGAGCACATAAACACGAGATTTGAGATTTTCATTCTCAATACTCAAAGTCGAGTTTTGAGAAGTCAAATCCGCTATCTTGTGTTCCTCCGGATCCTCAATGCTAACATGTTCAAGTTGAGACTTGAGACTAACAATCTCATTCTTCAACTCTTCAACAACGGTGTCGTTGTTGGTGATGATAGTTTTAGGCGAGGTTTGGATGCTAGCTAAATCATCTTTTACTTTAGTATACCTATTTACTAATTTAGTGTATTTAGACCATAATTGCTCATTAGCATTTCTAAGGTCATCCATGGTTACCTCATCGCCTTCATTGTCGCTATCATCGGAGGAGGAATCTTTATCTTTATCCTCTCTAGCCATGAAGCACATGTGTGCTTGCTCCACTTGCTCAACATTCGACTCTCCGCTAGAGGAATCCTCGGAGTCGGTGAATGTCCCGACAAGCCCCTTTTTGTACCCTTTCTTGTACTTCTTGGACTTGTCGAACTTCGGCGCCTTCCACTTCTCCTTGTGCTTATTTTGAGGACACTCCGCTTTCATATGTCCTGGCTTGTTGTATTTGAAACACAAAGGAGAGGAGGCGTTAGAAGAACTAAACTTCGATTTGTTTTTGAAGTTACCTTTCCGGAAGAACCGGTTGAACTTCTTCGCCATGAGTGCCATGGACTCCAAGTCCAACTCGTCTTCCGAGTTTTCATCATCGGTCGATGTGGAAGTTGATGGAGCGGCCTTGAAAGCAATAGCCTTCTTCTTTGGCTCGTCTTGCTTTAGGTAGGACTTCATCTTGTCCTGCAACTTCAACTTGCTATCCTTGCGTACCTAATATGACATTAAGGTACCCATTAGTTGAACAACGGTATAAATTTTAATATCATTACCTTCCTCGATGACGAAGGTACGTTTCTCCCAACAAGAAGGAAGTCCATCGATGATCTTCGAGACTTTCTCCTTTTGGGTGTAGGTCTTACCGAGAGCCTCCAACTCGTTTGTGATGTCGACGAAGCGAGCATAGTACTCCTTCATCTTCTCACCCTATAGCATATGAAATAACTCGTAATCTTTATTAACTACAACGAGTTTAGAGTCTCTTACCCTACTTGTCCCTTCATGCAAGATAAGGAGGGAGTTCCATATTTGATATGCACTCTTACATGTGCATATCTTATTGAAGTCCTCGGGCTCCAAAGCGCATTGCAAGGCGTTCATTGCCTTGGCATTGCTTACCTCCGCGGCGACCTCCGCGGTAGTCCATTTCTCGAAATCTTCTTCGGCGGGCTCGACATACTCATTCATCGTGACCCTCCATAGTGAAGCACTCCGGAGGAAAGTTTCCATCCGGTATTTCCAGTACCCGTAGTTGGTACCGTTGAAGAAAGGATGCCTCGTTGAGGAGTGTCATTCCATCACTGAAGAAGCTCCTTCACGATTCTTGAAGGTGCTATAGTCGGAAGGTGGACGAACGGTCTTGTTGTCGTTGGCAGACATAGCTATAGACTTGGCTCTGATACCAAATGTAATGCCCTGCTAAGCTATTGCACAAGTACTAGAGGGGGTGTGAATAGTACTTTAAAATAATTAAGAGGATAATTCCTAATTATCTTGCAAACTCTACCAATTAATGCGGAAATGCGGAAATGTAAATAATGACAACCAAGAAACAATCGCAAACACACGATGTTAATGGGTTCGGATCCACCCAAGTCTCCCCGACTTGTTCCCGGTGATCCTACGTCCCAACCACCCGGATCCTCTCCGGATACTTGAGTTAGAAACCCTAACTCAAGATTTGCACTATGAAATACTTGTGAAAAAACCTTCACAAAGTCAAATCATACACATAGGAAATTATGACTCCCACAACCCGAGATCACAAACAAACTATCACAACCGAGAGTGAATCACTTACAATATCAAAGTAAATTGAAATAGAAATTCTTACCGACAAAATCCTATGCCTTGAGTAAACTTACGATTTAGGGCAAAACGGATTTTGGGGAAGATGAAGAGGCACCAAACCCTAGCTCCAAGATGTAGATCAGCGATGGAGAGCTATAAGGTTGTTGGTGACCTAGGATCAATCACTTGGCTTGGAAGGCTCACAATCAATGAATCTCTCTTTTGAAATAAGAGTGAGGGAGAGATTCTTGAATGGAAATGAATGAGCTTTAATGAGATTGAATGATTTCTCTTTGATCTCTAAACTTCTCTTAAAATCAGCCTTGAGTGCAATGAATGCAGCACACCAAGTATTTATAGGTTAGAGGAAAGAGAGAGAGAAAAACGTTTCAATTAAAGCTCCAACGGCTCTATTCTGAACCAAACTAGTCGGTCAAAGAACAACCACTGACCGACTAGTTCATCAACTAGTCGGTCGGTCAAACAGCATGAACTGACTAATAGATGAACAGTGAATAGATGAAAGTTCAGACTTAAGGAACTAGTCAGTCCAAGAAGACTTGCCAACCGACTAGTTTCACAACTAGTCGGTCGGTGAGTGAACTTAGACCGACTAAGAGATAAAACAAATAGTCTGAGTACAAATTGAATTAGTCGGTCCAAGAACAAATGTTGACCGACTAGTTCATCAACTAGTCAGTCGCCAAATGTACATAGACTGACTAACGATAAACAGTAGCTCAGGCTCAAAAATGGAAGTTCAACTAGTCGGTCCAAGAAGGATTCCTAACCGACTAGTTTCACAACTAGTCGGTTGGTGAACCTTCTTTGACCGACTAACTGTAAACAGTAACTGAGCTAGAAATTGAGAAGGCAAACTAGTCGGTCTAAGAAGCATTGCCGACCGACTAGATCACCATCTAGTCGGTTGGTTCTTCTTCTTGAACCAACTAACTTGCATAAAAAGTCGCGAATCGAAGCGCGAAGCTTAGGGAAAGTTCATATGGACTTCTACTAAGATCCTATATCTAAGATAGGAGCATTATGAAGATTAAAACGTAAGACCTACTCAAGGCTTAATATTCTACGATACGAAGCTAGAAGACTATAAATAAACTATGACGAACCGTCTTCAAAAGCTTCGATCGAATCTTCATGACTTCAATAATGGTCCAAAAGCTTCAACGAAGCTTTAGGCATACGATCACGTGCTTTGAGAAGTCTCGAGACGTCGCTTTGGATGTTCACATGATTTTGGCGACGATCTCCATAACTGCGCTCACAAAATGTTAGTTCACGATATATTTATGTTTGTTCATCATCCAAAACCAAATCCGGGGAGTCCAATATCCAACAATGGTCCCTTACAATTATCATCTTAGGTGTCATCTTAGTGGCTTCCCACCCAGCTCTGACCTTATTTGATTTCGGAGCTTCATTGTATATCTTATCCAGGGGATTCGTGGTCAAACATTCGATTCCCACCTACCCACTTCCCAAAAGTTGGAATATCACTACCGGAAGTGACGTGGTGAGTGTTTCCTTGGGATGCAAATCATGTCCTCTAGTGATTTGCAGACATGAGCTCTATGCATATTTCATGGTCCTGGACATGCCCAACTTTGATGCTATTCTCGGCATGGATTGGTTAGGAACATTCTATGCTACTATCGACTGTCACAAGAAGAAAGTAGTATTTGATATTCCAGACCATCCGGTGTTTGAATTCATCAGTGAAAGTCGTTCGCTCGGACCTGTCAAATTTTGGGCTCAGCCGAACGAAGTGATCGTCGCATATATGCAAGTCGAACCCGACAAGCCTGCAGTGGTTCGAGATTTCGAAGATGTATTTTCGGAGGATATTTCTGGATTACCGCCTGACCGAGCTTTGGAATTCAGCATCGATCTTATGCTGAATACTCCACCGATCTCGAAGGCACCTTGTCGTATGGCTCCTTCAGAACTTGAAGAGCTACGGAAGCAGTTGGACGACCTATTGCAGAAAGGATTTATCCATCATAGTGTATCTCCCTGGGGTGCACCTGTTCTGCTGGTCAAGAAGAAGGACAGATTGAGAAGGATGTGCGTGGATTATCAGGAGTTGAACAAAGTCACTGTGAAGAATAAATACCTGTTACCTCGCATCGATGACATCTTCGATCAACTCGGTGGATCACGAGTTTTCACGAAGTTGGATCTCAGGAGTGGATACCATCAGGTGAAGGTCAAGAATGAAGACATCTACAAGACGACTTTCCAGACCAAGTATTGACACAAAAAGTTCGTTGTCATGCCATTCGGTGTGACCAACGTCCCTGCAGTATTCATGAATCTCATGAATCTCATATTCTACGAGTTTTTGGATAAATTCATCGTGATATTCATTGAAGATATATTGGTCTATTCGTAGAGCAAGGAGGAGCATGCCGAGCATCTGCAGATTGTTTTGGAGACGCTTCGTCGTCATTAGTTATATGTCAAGTACATCAAGTACGAATTCTGGCTGGACCGAATTGTATTTCTTGGACATGTGATATCTGGCAACGGTATCTCTGTTAACCCTGTGAAGGTTGCATCAGTCAGTAATTGGCCTACCCCTCAGTTGGCGTCGGATATCAGGAGTTTCCTAGGATTGGCATGTTACTACTGTCGATTCATCAAAGACTTCTCGTGGATAGCCGAGCCCATGACCCGATTGACGAGGAAGGATGTCAAGTTTATATGGCCAGACTCTTGTGAGCAAGCATTTGGGATATTGAAAGTAAGGCTGACGTATGCACCAGTCCTGGCTATACCAGATAGGACTGGAGGATTTGAGATCTGTCACGCCCCGATGCCCAAAAACAGGGACAGGGGTGACAGCTGCGGTACGGGAGTACCAAGCGTTAAGGCACTACAAAAGGCAATAAAGCAGGTGCAAAAGTAAAGCATGAACTGTAAAGCTCCAGCACAACACAGAAAGGTACAGCGAGGCGGCGGCATGCAACAAGCGGGAGCTTACGAGTGTGCATCACAGACCATCTACTATCAACACACCACATCATATAATGTACATATACTATCACCAGGGGCACGGGGCGCAAAAGCTGAAGGAGAAAACAACAATGTCTGCTCACAAAAGAAACTACCCCAACCCACTACACCCGAGCCCTAACTAACTGCTCTGGGCTTCTGGCTTGGAAGAGTCGCCCTTATGGCGTCGGTAGTCCGGCTGATGAGCTGATGTCCCTGGACCTGTACCTGGAGAGTGGGGGAAAGGGATATGTCACATCGTGTCTAGTAGGAAACTCAACCACACAAGCCATATTCACAACACTGCACATAGGTCACTAGTACTAAGTTTGTTAAATTAATGTTTGTTGTTTAGAACCTAAACACCAAGTGGGACACAAGGGAGCTAGACCTCATCCATAAGGCGGGTGGAAAGAATCTCAGACTCTCTGACGTGCTAGCTTGTCAGGAGCCTTCATAACCCAACCTCTCTCCACGACCCAAAGGGCCACGACCTCGAAAGGCCAAAGAACCGCACACCCCAAAGGGGCACGACCACTCCCCGCGGTAGGAGGGCCAAAGAAAACAACCTCGAAAGTCCAGCCGACACTATGACCACCAAATGCTTTGGTTCCCACACCCCATTCTCTAAGATGCTCTGTAACGACCTGTATTTTTCAACACTTCAATTTACGTGCTTAACGTATTTTTAACATTTTAAAATGTCTTTATAAATGTAGTCAGGAATTTTATAACAAAACTGATATCAAAAATTTCTTATAAAAATATTTGAAAGTACCAGACTAGTTATGGAGTATTTTAGTAAAATCGGATTTCGTCAAATACCTCTAAAAGACCTGATAAAAATTCATTTTCAGATATTGCAGTTTTGGGTCAATGAATTTATTTTCTATACAAACATCTCCAAAACGTTTTCAAACTTCTGCAGTAGCATCCTATGATCATTTGGGGCTTCCCACATTAA